>JAQQSW010020956.1:0-10754 GCA_028646575.1 Pseudocheirus occidentalis | reverse complement strand
GATAGTCTTTAGCATCATTCATTCAATAACATTTATTCATTGCCTACAATCCTGGGCTCTGGGTAAATTAGTTTAATTGATTCTTGATGTCTCACAGTCATTATCTGCCATTTGCCCAATTTTAATTGTAGGGATATTTTTCAATGAACTTTTGTACTTCTTTTTCCTTTTGGCCAATTCTACTTTTTAAGAAATCATTTTTGGAGGAATGCAAATTTAAAAAAATAACTCTGAGGTACCACATCTCACCAGTCAGATTGGCTAAGATGACAAAACAGGAAAAAAGATAAATGCTAGAGAGGATGTGGAAAAATCAGAACACTAATGTATTGTCACTGGAGTTGTGAACTGATTCAACCATTCTGTAGAGCAATCTTGGAACTATGGCCAAAAGGGTATAAATAATTGCATACCCTTTGACCCAGCCATACCACTTCTAGTGTTTTTTCCCAAAGAGATCAGAGAAGTGGGAAGAGGCCCCTTAATGTACAGAAATATTGATAGCAACTCTTTTTGTGGTAGGACAGAATTGGAAATCAAAGGTACGTCCATCAATTTGGGAATGGCTAAACAAGTTGTGGTATGTAATGAAATGTTATTGTGATTATTATGCTATAAGAAATGAGGAGCAGACAGATATCATAATAACCTGGAGAGACTTAAAAAACTGGTGTTCAGTGATAAGAGCAGAACCAGGATAAATTTGTAAGCAATGACAGGCACAATGTATTATGATGACCAGCTTTAATAGACTGGTCATTTCTCAGCAATGTAAGTTTATAAGACAACTCGAAAGATTCATAATGGAAAGCAATGCCCACATCCAGAGATAGAACTACAGAGCTCAAATGCAGATTGAAGCAAACTACCGGCTCTCTTTCTTTTTGTCATTTTGTTTTGTTTCTTCTTTTCCATCGCTCATTCAGTTGGTTAATAATCTTTCCTTACAACCTGACTAATGTTTCCTATGAAAGTATTTGCAGATCCTATATTTGATTGCGTGCCACAATGGTGGGGGGCAGGGGAAGGAGAAGGAAAGGAAGAAAATTTGAAATGCAAAGAATGTGGAACTAAATAATAATATTTTATTCACTGTACTTTTTATCATTTGACCAGTTGTATTTTTAATGAATTGTTTGCTTCAATTTTTGCCCTTTTTTTCAAATAATTGACTTTTCTATACCTTTCTTTTCTTTTTCCAATTTTTCTTCTACTTTTCTTATTTGGTTTTTAAAATCCTTTTTGTGTTCTTCCAAAGATGAGTTTTTGGGTTTTAGACCAATTCATTTTCCCCAGTGAGGTTTTGCATGTTGGCATTATGACATTGCTCTCCTCTTTTGAGTTTCTGTTTTGATCTTCACTGTCACCCTAGAAGCACTCTATGTTTCATATTCTTTTGTGTTTCTTGCTCTTCCTGTTTGCCTATTTCCTGGCTTTTAAAGCTGAACTCTGCTCCTGAGGCACAGAGAACATTGTCCCAAGCCTCTTCTCCTGGGACTTATCGTCCTGGTCACTGTCTTTGTGTTCTGGGGCCATGGATGCCATCAATTTGTTCACTGCCCTGAGGTGTCCTGGTCTAGTCCATATTGTTGTTTGGTTTTCAGATATAAAAATTTTCCTTCTGTGCTCAGGCTGGAGGTCTCACAGCTGGCCTACTGTGCCACTGGCTTGCTGAGCCATGAGTGAGGACCCTCAGTTGTTAATTTGCACTTTGCCTAAGTGCCTCCTGCTGGTTTTTCAGGTCACTCTGTGCTGGGCTGAATTCACCTTTAACCCAAGTAAGAAAGGACTTTTCCAATTTCATTCTAATTTATTTTAGGTCAGAATATTGTTTCATTCTGTCTTTTTGTATGTTCTTTTGCTCCAGATTCCATTTAAAGGCTTGGTTTAATGTTTTTTGTTGTTGTTTTATTTTCCTGAGGCACACTGGGAAGAGCTCAGACAACTTCCTGGTTTCTCTGTACCATCTTGGTTCTGCCACTCATCTCCTAAGCTGTTCAATATTTTAAAACGCACATTGATATAACTCAATCTATTTGTAATTCGTGACAGTAAATGGTGAAAATGTATATTTAGTTCCACTTTTCAAGCCATAATAATTATTTTCCCAAGAACGTTTATTAAATGATGAATTGCTTCCATTATGTTATAGTGATTTGGATTTATGATTACTTTTTTTTCCCCATAACTCTGGAATACTTAAAATCATCTACTTAGGATTTTTTCAAATATTGCTGGCTCAAACCCTCATTTAGGTATCTTCTCTTAAATTTAATCCCTAATGATTAGGGTTTCCATTTCATTTAATAATTTAATATGATCATAACGATAACAAATTATATTCAAATTCATATCAAGAACAGAAGTTGCAAAATATTCCTCTCCCTTCCCCATCCTCAACACCTGGTAGTAGATTCTTTCCTATATCACCTTAAGGAAGTGGGATCAAACTAGCTATGCACCATTCATGCCACTAAATTTCACTGGAGAATTTGGTATAATCATTGGATACCTTCCTGTGGCTCCATTTAAGCAGTCTTTGATTTATGCTTTTTCAGCATATTGCTTGGGACTTCATTATTTGGGACCCACTATCTGACTTTCTGGCAAATCTTGCCGTAGATTCTACTGAGTAACCATTCTAATCTTTCAAAGCTCAGTCACTTGCAGTTTTTGTTTTCCTCATGCCAATACTAATTTACTAATTTATCCAAATACAGAAACAAAAATTGAGACAAATATTCTTAAGATAAATTGACTCCATTTGAGTAAGACACCAGAACTCTTGCCCTCTGAATGCTTACATCATTTTCCCTCTCCTTTGACCAACAACAAAAACAAAAACAGGCAGGAGTGAAAAGCAAGAAACTTCTAATGACTGTTATGAATGTATGGATCCCAGTTCTAATTTAGTAGATAATCAATAGCCTATTTCTTCATCATGTTTTTATCAAAGCAGAAGCAGTTATAACAAGCCTGTGGAAGTTCCTAATCAGGGAGAAGGATGTTTCCTTTACATGGTATCATGATTTATTTTAAAGGAAGCTCCCCAGATGTCTCTACTTAGGGACTGAATCAGCCAAACATAGGGTTTATGCTCACCACAATCTTACTTTTTCTTATATCACATATATTTCCCAAATGAATCTCTTTCTTCTCTGCTCCCAGTGAGACTTCCTTTATAAAAAAGGACTAAAAATAGAATATAAAACACAATTCAGCAAAATTAACCGATACATCAAAAACCTATAGGAAGCATATGCAGTATTCCACACCTGGACCTCATAGTCTGCCAAGAAAGGGTAAAGACATGTTCTCATATCTCTTCTTTGAGGCCAAGATTTTTAAATTACAATTTTACTGTAATTGAGCTTTCAGAAGCATTGTTGCTGTTCTTTCCGTTTAGAATGGTTCCTTCATTTTCTCAATTGTTTCCCTGATTCTGTTTCCTTCATTCTACATTAGTTCATATAAATCTACCCATGCTTATCTGTGTTTATCATAGTCATTCTTTCTAGCATATTGATATTCTCTTACTCTTATTACCAAGTTGATTAGACATTTCCCAATTGATAAGCAACCACATTTTTTCTAGTTCTATTCTACTATAAAAGAGTTGCTATAAATGTTCTGTATAGGAATCAATGTGAGTCTAAAAGCACCTGTGGTGCTGAGGGTCACAGCCCAGTTGCTAAGCTCACATGAAAGTCTCTGGTGAGACTGCTTGCCTGATGAGCAGCAGCTGAGATGCCTGGTTCAGCCATCCTCCATTGATCTGTACCCCCATGGCATGAGGGGATCATACTCTTATTATCTTACCTCTAGTGTATTTAAGAGGACACCACAATGCAATAAAAAACAGCTGCTATACACTTCTCTGGTTTCTGGTCTCTTCAGACCCTCCTGAGAATACAGCCTAAATCTGGCCCTTAAGCTACTGAGTTAAGCAGCCGTTATAGCTGGTACCACAACTTGGGGCGGGATTGATAAAAGAACCTCTCAGGGACAATAAAAGAACCCCAGAATCACCAGTGTAACTTGAAAAAGACAGGGTATGGAGACCTCTATTTGCAGAGGCTCCAGGAGAGGACTCCCGTATAACTGTGCGATATCCGAGAATTGGCAGAGGCTTGGAGAGTAGTAAGTAAAGATGGGACAATATATAGGCAAAATAATACCAGGGGAGAGAGAGACTTATAGGACCTATCCTGAGGACAAGGAAGTCCGGGGCATCAATTCCACAACTTATAACCCAGTGAAACATGCATGTGGAGGGCAGAGAAGAGAGGTTGGTATATTCCCTGACTATTCAAATGGATCCAACCCTCCCTAGACAAAGTGGCTCAAGTAGGGATTGGTCCCCAGAGAGAGAGGGGGAGTGGTTCTGGTTGTCCATGCCCACTTACAGAGATCCTGGGATTACAGAGTTAAGAAAAAGGGAAGGGCAGAAGCAGCTTGATAAAACAGAGTTGGGCAAAAGTTAGGTAAATCAACAGAAAGAAGGAAGGGATTATGGTTGTGTAAGCTCACTCATGGTAGAAGAGAAAGTAGTACCAAGCGTACCACCTGAGGAGAGCGCGTGTAAAATACAGGCAGGGTGCTGGCTGAGGGATGTAGAAAAGGGAAATATGGATCAAAATAAAAAAAAATTGATACTAGAGTTCCCTCAGGTGTCCCACACACACAGTCTGCATCAGAAAAAACACTACAGAGGGCACAAGAAAAAGGGGATATGATAGGTGGTTGGGAATTTGTAATGGGAATCTGAGGTCCTTTCCTTCCCCTCAACCCTTTGCTTAAGTGACTCTGAGAATGTTCCCAGATTTGAAAGTATACTCTGCCCTCCAATAGGCTGAATGTGGTAGGAAGCTTGTTTTGGGGGAATGGCCACACCTTTTTACTTTGTAATTGGACAGTGGGTCAAGAGGACTGTGACATTCTCTGACCCAGGAGAAGCCTATATATATATATATATATATATATATATATATGCATAGTGAGCCCCAAAGGAAACCTCACATCAGGGCATATATATATTGGGTTGAGAACATTTCACTCCCAAAGAAATTTTTACGAATAAACATAGCACTGAAGTACTAAGCATTAAGGTAAAATTAGCAGATTAAGAGAGTGCTGTATAAATAATAGGGAATCCCCCCCCATATGACTAAAGGGAAAAAGCAAATTTAACAAGGATCCTACTAGCAACAGCCCTGAGGCACCCTGAAGCCCACACATTGTTTAGATAAACACATGAACCTCTCCATTCAAATCTCTAAATCTACAATAAGACTCTACAGCTGTAAGGAGAGGAGAAAAGCTGAATTGTAGTGAAATTCATGTATGGTGAAGACTGAGGGATCATTGTAAGCCAGAAGTAGTGCTTTATCAGAAAATTTTTAGGCTGAATTTTGTTAGAACCAAAAGATGTAGAACTTGGTTGAAAAGAGTTGGGTCACTTGTGTTTTATACCTTTACCTATAGTTAAAAGGGAGGTGATATTTAAAACCTTTAGCTATCACTTGGAAATTATTATTAAAGCTACTTTATTGTTTTAAAGCTAAAACCTAGAGTTGTTAATTAATTACTGTGTGTGGAAAGGAGGAGATTGGATGAAAACTTTATTTGGATTAATTCTGCCCATCCAGACCATTCCTACTGCATGTATGGGATTTTGACAAAGCAGGGGCATCACCACAAGCACTTCAAAGTCCTTCTCAGTTGTTCTTATGTTGTAAAACTGCCCAGAATGCACCCATTCTCTTATTTAGGATTTGAACTGAGTCCCTTGACCATCAAACAGAAGATTCCTATGCTCCAAGGGCAACAATACAGCTGATCGCTTATTGACAAATATGGTTGTAACTGACCCTATCACCCAAGCAACCTTGGCCCATGAAAAATTCCACATGTACCTTTATCATCTTAAAAAGCAAAAAGGGGGCAATATCCCAGGCTCAGTAAGACAGGACCACACAAACAAAATAGTCTATTCTTTGAATTACTTGAAGTTTGATTCTGAGGATCTCACACCTGCTATGCACCAGTTCTGTAGAGTCAAAAAGACTAAAATGAAGCTAAGGAGCTGGAAAAAAGATGGTGGTGGTGAAAAAGTAATGTGTAAGATTCCTACAGGTACTTGGGAAGGTTCCTATCCTCTCATAACATGGGAGCCAGGCTATGCTTGTATCTCCACAGATAAAGGTCAACAGTGGGTTCTGACAAAGAGTGTTCACTTTGTCTCTGAACCAGAGGTGAAAGAGGAAGAAGAGGAGACATCTATCCCGATGACAGCAAAGACCACACCAGATGAATCAGCAAGGGATGTGGCTGCTGTCTACTGCTTTACCATGCTCATCACCTTACCACCTGCTCATGTGGAACAACACAGTCAACCCACCACACTGTTGGCTCTATCAGTCAAGTGAAACTTTACAGGCCATGAACATCACAGGAATGGGTCTCCATCAGGTCAGCAGGTACAACTTGAGGGGGATGCCTTGCAATGCCTCACTTTCCCAGTGTATTGGGGGAAGCTTAGCATGCAAAACTGCTAATGACAGTGGATGGCCACTAATGACACATCGTAAACTATACACAATATATTCTGTTCCCATGCAAATGTGGATTCCATGAAAAAGCAGAACTTGGAAAGGTCTATGGAAAGCCATGGCTTCCATGGGCCCAATTGTAATAACAGCTTGGGAGAACATTGGGGAACATGGCAGCTTGTGCAGGAGCCTGGGGACTGGAAAGCACAACCAGATGTTGGATGTAGCTTTTACACTCAAGCAAGTTTGGGGAAAAAGCTCAGGACAGTCACCATTCCTCTTCATATAGGCTAATTGTGTTGATAAGGGTATTTTAGGGAAATTTCCAGTGAAGCACTCTTTGTATCTTAGCTCTAATGTTAAATGCCAAAAAAGAATTCCTTTGTTGAATTGTTTCATCAGTCTTTATACAAATGTAAGATTTGCTGTAGACTGGTAATATGTATAACCACTAATAACCCTCTTTTGCAAATGGTTAATATTACATTTAATTAAGTCCTTCATATCCTTTTAAAATGATCCAACTCTGTGTTTGGTGTTTTGTTACAAAGGGAAAATGTGGAGACATAATGTAACAAGAACTCAAAGGCTGTTTAATATGACCTGTATGAACTGTAGTGTTACTCTCTTGCTATGTCTGTATTTACTGTGTAAAACCAAATGGTGCAAGCTCAATGTGTCAAAAGGCTTTGAAGAGCAAGCCAGAATTGATTTAATATCAGCAGCTAATTCAAACAGCTTTGGATTATGATTATAAGTATACTGCATTTTGTGTTAATGGCTAAAACCTCATAGTTGAAGCATATTATTGCTTTGTGGTTCTCTTTTGTTTGGTTTAATGTTTTTGTAATAGCTTAACGATGATTCAGGCTGATACTCACTTGGCACTTTTCTAAAACAGAAATGGGGAATTGTAGGGATCAATGTGAGTCTAAAAGCACCTATGGTGCTGAGGATCACAGCCCAGTTGCCAAGCTCACAGTAAAGTCTCTCATGAGACCACTCACCTGATGAGCAGCAGCTGAGACAACTGTTTCTGCCATCCTCCATTGGTCTATACACCCAGGGCATGAGGGTATAGTATCAGTAGCCTCACTCTCTACTCCATTACAGTCTAAGTCTAGTGACAAGATATTGATAAGGATGACTGGATATGGCCTTGGATGCAGTGAAAGACCTTTGTCTTTTAAAGTTAATGTCTTTTCCATGACTCAGTTTGACTGAGGCAGTACACATTCAGTAATTAAAACTAGATATGAAATGAGGCAAAGAGGGAAGTATTAGAAAGATGGAAATATAGTCAGTCTTTCACAATATGTCCATTGTGGAGATTTTCTGCATAACTACACATATATGGCCTGCAGTGAATTGCTTGTCTTTTCAGTGGGAGTTGGCTGACAAGGGGGAAAGGGAAATAATCTAGAATTTACAGTTCTCAAGTCAAAAGATAAAAATTATTATTATTTTTTACATGCAACAGGAAATGAGATATACAGACACTGGGTTAGGGAGATCCATCTTGCCCTACTTGAAAGTCAAAGGGGTTATGGGGGAGGATATAGGAGAGAGCAGATTAGGGGAGGGGTATAAAGTGGGATCACTGTTTTGGAGGGTGGGTAGGGGAAAGACAGAGAGAAAATGTGTAACTCAAAAGCTTGTGGAAATGAATGATGTAAACTAAAAATAAACAAAAATTAATTTTAAAAAAGCTTTCTTTTGAAGTTCAATAAAAATGGACTAACAAATGAATTCTTATTAGATCCCTGTAAAAAACAAAACACAGTCTAGAGGGAGAAGACTCTCAGAGTTTCTGGCCAAAACAAAAACAATTGCTATTTATACTCACTCTGAGGCACTGGGGCTCAAACAATGATCTTCCTTCTTTCTTTCTTTCTTTCCTTCCTTCCTTCCTTCCTTCCTTCCTTCCTGCCTTCCTGCCTTTTTTCCTTCCTTCCTTCCTTCCTTCCCACTTTCCTACTATCCTCTCCTCTCTTTTTTCTTCCTTCCTCTCCACATAGGGAATCATACCATTATTTGCCAAACTCTGCCTATAGGAATATAAATTTTAATTGCTGAAACATGGTAACATATCTTGTGGTTTACCAACTAGATTTCCTACTTCAGGACCATATCTTATACCTAAATCACTTTGGTTCGTATTGATTGACTAACAATACGTCCCAGACCAAGCCTAACTTGGTCATTGCTTGGGCTGGGAGGGGTCAGAATGAGTATAAATAGCAATTAGTTCTGTTTTGGCCAGAAATACTGAGGGTCTTCCCTTCCGCATTTTATACCATGTTTCCTTTGGAACTATTTTGGATCACTGTATTGCTGAGAAGAGCTAAGTCATTAATGGTTGATCATTGCACAATGTTGCTATTACCATATATGATAGTCTCCTGGTTCTGCTCATTTCACTTTGCATCAGTTCAGATAATATGCTATTTTTAACTGCTCATATCTTTTAAGCTTTTTACCTGTAAGGTAATAATTACTGGTATATATACCTATAAACTCACACACTCAAAGGTGTGTATTCATGTATACATATGTGTGTGTATGCCAGGCATATGTGTGTGAATTCCCCATCTATGTCAGGTATCAAAAGTTTACTTGATCCAGACTTCCCCATCCAAATTTGACAGATTTTTTGCCCTTAATTCAGCTGTATTTATTTTGTTTGTTCAGAAACCCTTGAAATTGTGCATGGTAGGGGTATCAATTTGGTCTTGTAAGATCACCTTTATTCCATGTTTGAAACTTTCATAATTATAAAATATACCTCTTTCAGTTTTCCTCAGTAAAAAAAAAGATGATACCAAATTTTAGGTTCAGTAGAATATTGTGGAACATGGTAAAAAGAAACAATTGCTAGTTTCAACCAGATTCCTGCCAAATATCTTTAGAATACTTGTCAAGTAAGAAACATTTCTCACATTGATTGATGATCATAAATTCACCACAATGGACTATCATTTTCAATTGTTACTCATTCTAACTTATTTGCTCTGCTCCACTCATCAGTTTTTTTTTGCCTTTTTTATCAATATCAAATATTTTGTTTTGTAATTGCTGCCTCATGATATATTTTTTTGTATTTTTCCACATTTGTTATTCTTATATTTTCCCCTGAAATTCTGGATGTTTTATTTTATAATAAACTGTGTTATGATATTGTCAATTTAAAAAATATTCTCATGATAATAATTGATTTAAAGAGTATTATCAGTTTGTTAATATTACAATGAACAGTTCTTTAAGTATGGCTTTATTCCTCTAAAATTTTTTGCAATTGTTTTTTGTATAAATCCATAGTGTCTTAGCAAATAAAAACTGAGATATTTTATGTATTTTGTAGTTATTAATGGAAATTTGCTCATCATTTTTCCTTTTGGTGATGTTTATATTATATTAAAGTCCTGTAGATTTTATTTTACCTGGCCATTTTGACAAATCTATAAATTACAAATTAGTTTCTTAGATGATTGGCTGGCTTGAACCAAGAAGCTGGAGAAAAGGCTAAGAATGATCTGGGTTCTCCCTAAATCCCCTCCAAATCACTTTAATGACTCAAAACAAATTGTGGAGAAGCAAAACATATGAAAGGGCAGGGTGAAACATCTTTCTAGCCCAAGAAACATTAGAAGGCCAGCAAGAAAGATCTGTTGTACCATGGTGAGAGTGAAGGATGGTTCAGTGCAGACCTCACAGTACACTCCAGACACCAGCAGATCAGGAATAGGCCTTGAGAGCAATTGCATTAGCAGCAGAAATAATTGCTTCTTAACTCTTAGCCCATAGAAGGTAAGGGTGTGTAAAGCCAATCAGCAGTAGATTTCTGAGGGAATGCTACTGTGAAGAGCTTTTAAGATTTAATGTAATGTTAATGAAATCAGAAGATCTTCCATGCCCCTTTCTATTGGCACCTACTAAAGGCACTTAGCACCTCAAAGACTTAGCTCCTTACTTCCAGTTAACTCCTTGGGAGTAATTCACACCTTATCACCAATGGACACAGTTCTATACTTAACACTAGGTTACTAGGATCTACTTAACATCTGATCAAACAAATTAATTACCATTACATTCCACCCCTCCAGGATTCTTGGCCTTACAATTTTAATTTAAATGGCCATGAATCCTGGATCCTGGAACAGACAGAGGCACTATACTTTGTAATCCTACCGACTACGCCATAAT
>JAQQSW010020955.1:0-10754 GCA_028646575.1 Pseudocheirus occidentalis | reverse complement strand
AAAAAAAAAATAATGGTTTTTAAATGCACAAAAATAAAATACATACAATTACAAAAGACACCAAATATGCAGGATATTTCAAAAGTACTAGGGTAGTTTTAAGTTTAATTAGCTAACAGTAATGTATTGTAAAGTATTTAGAAGGGAGGAAGGTATGGAATCAATCAAGGAGCTTTCCTCATCAATTTGATAAACATATCTCTTCCCTTATGGAGAAGAATAGAAGGATGAGGAAGACTCCCAATTGTTTTCTAGGGACTGGGGCTGTTGGTTGGAGATACCTTCAAGATGATGAGATGACTGGGATTCTGGGGAGGATGGGACTCTTACTGGAGGTGTCATCCCTCTGTGAACCATAAGTCCTGGCCTGTTCCATCTTTTTTAGTCTCCTTTTTCCTGTTAAAAGGTCAGACTTGAGTTAAGTAAATTAAAATGGGATGGGAGGTGAACTGATGGAAAGGAACACCTGTGCATATGCACAGTCTGCTCCTCATAGAAATCTTTAATGCTATCTTGGAGCAGAAAGTCATAATAATTACATGTAATCACCTACACCCAAGAGAACAGCAACTAATAGGGGGTATTTCCAGAATAAGAAATGGTAGTAACCTATTCAGTGGTGGAAGGTCCAAAATTCCTGTGGAAACACATAGTAAAATCAAACTTTGCTTGCCCCAGAGGAGGAGAGTTCATGACAAATGTCTTAAACTCCAACAGTGGGAGAAAAGGGTAAATTTTTCTATGTAGCACACTAACAGAATCTAGCCATCTAGCAGAGAAAGGAAATGTTAGGGACAAGACCAACCTTGAGGCGAGAGTAACTCTAAGCTCAAAAATTTCTGAGTAAGTGGGGGATTGGGGACTTTTCCCACGGAAAAATCTATAAATTCATCACAATTTTGGCTTTTTGACCCACTAGCAACCCACCTTCAGTTTAGTTCCCTCCTGAAGGGAGCTTATGAGTCTTTTGAGTGTTTTCTGCATCTGTTGTTGGGCTCTTGTGAGGCCTTCACACCTTCTGCATTTCTCTGCGGGGTGAAATAAAGGTTTTCTTCTACCCACTATATATTTATTACATTGTGAGCTTGTGTGATAGCTGGGAACCCTGTTGTTCATACCTGTGGAAATCTAAATACAAACATATTTGAAGATTTCCTTGGTTAGAGGCAAATGAGCCCCAAAAAGAATATGACTCTTGGATAGGGGAAAGGGGGAAGGCCAAAAGCAGACCTGGTCTGTGTGAGCCCAGAGCCCAAAGGGGCTCAAAGTATTAATATACTACTATAGAAATTTAATCCTGTCAATACTAATGTTCTTCTGATAAATGAAACCATAACACACAAAAAAGTTATAACCAAGTAGAGGGTTTCATTGCAGTTTCTAAATCAAATGTGGGCTGAAGAAAATGAAAATGCAAAGAAATTCTGCAAAGCACTGGACAAGTTCCTCCGCCGCGACATTATGTGAGTGAGAGTGCTGAATTCTTTATACCTTTGACATGGTCTTGTGTTCCCCATTATCACAAATAATAACAGAATCTCAGATTTGGAGGGACCTCAACAACCATTTAGTTCAATCAGGATCTGAACAAAAATTCTCTCCATAATAAATTAGAGGAAATTAAAAAGCTTTTCCACAAACCAAAGTAATGCACCTAGGATAAGAAAAGAAGATGGTAACCAGGAAAAATCTTTGTATCAAATATCTCTTATAATAAGTTCAAAAGCCATTCCCTAATAGAAAAGTTGTCATAGGATATGAATAGTTCTCTAAAGAAGAAATTAGAAACTACCAACAGTCATGTGAAAGATTGCTCCAAATTATTAATAATAAAAGAAATGAAAATCAAAAGAATTCTGAAGTTTTACCTTATACCCAGCAAGTCGGCAAAGAAGACAAAAGACTAGAAAAGTCTGCATTGGATGGGTTTGCAGTAAGACAAGCACTTTAATGCATTACTGCTAGAGTTGTGAATTGGTACAACAATTTTGTAAAGCAATTTGGAACTATGGAAATCAAGGGGCTAGCATATACATCTTTTGACCCAGAGATTCCAAAGCTAGTCATTTATGCCAAGAAGGTCATTTTCAAAAAAAAAGCTCCATATATACAAAAGTATTTATAGAAATACTTCTTGTGATAGCAAAGACCTGAGAAAAAACAGATGTCCATCAATCAGAGAATGGCTAAACAAATTGAGGCACATGAATGTAATAGAATATTGCTGCCCTGTAAGGAAGGATGAGCATGATGAATATAGAAAACAGGGAAAGACTTACAAGAACTGATGGAAAGTGAAGTAAGGAGAGACAGAAAAACAAGATAGACAATGACTACATCCATGTAAATAGAAAGAGCAATAGCCACAAAACAATCTGAACTGAATGCTGCAAAATTTATAAAGAATTGCTTTGGATCCAAAGAAGAGATATGAGGATTTTTCCTGCTCCCTTTGAAGGAACTGGATTCCACAGAAGTGGAACATTACAGATATTGTTTTTAATGTTTTTAACATATTAATTGGCTTTACTGATTTGCCTGGTGAGATATCAAGAGGATAAAGCAATGAAACTACTTCATTAGAAAAGAGTAAATGTATAAAAGCTAATATTTAAAACATGCATATGTACATATCCCAACTTTTACAATGTGATACACTTACTGCTTAAAAACTCTATTACAATTTGCATAATAACAATAACATTATAAGACAAAATTCTGACATTTTAAAAACTCCAATCAGTATGTTTAGCTTCTCTGATGGTTCCAGAGCACCAATGATGAAACATGCTACTCCCTCCTTAACAGAGAGACAACAGACTTTGTTTTGCTTGACCATGTGTATTTATTACAGGTATTTTGTTTTTCTTTGTTTTAAGGTAGGAACGAGTAAAAGTAGATTTTTCTCATTAAAAAATTTAATATAATTTTTAAAAAACTATTAATAATTATTTGCTCCCTTGAAATGATAGCAGAAAATATTACAATCAGAAGACTGCATTCAAAAATCCATTCTATATTTTGCCTTTGATTCCCAGTACCAATGGCAAAGATTTTCTGATAGCAAGAGTTAATATAAAATGCATTTGAGTTTTAACTGCTTAACTGATTTTCTCATCATCAAGACCTTAGAAAGTATAATTCAGCATAAAGAGAAAGAGATAGGAAAGATAGGAAAGAGATAAGGAAAGAGAATGGAAGGCAGATAAGAAGAAAGCATTATAATTCATTTCTTTATCAGCTCCATTCTTTCAACAAACCTTTATTCAGGTGTTACTATGTGCAATGCACTATTCAATGTGCAAAAGAGATTAAAAAATGCATAAAATGTGCTTGTATCATTAGGAAGATGGGTACCAAATCATGCTGTTGGGAGGAACACACTCTGTAATTTAAAGTTTAGCCATAAGCAAAGAAAGTAATCTGGAATATACAAGTACCTTAATTTACAATCCAGTGCTATTTTGCTGAGATTCAGGGGGTTGTTGGAAGCTCAGGAAAGCCAGTTATTGAATTTTTAGTGTGAGTTTTTTCACTTGAGAAAATAGCAAACACTACAAATTAGGACTTTGTTTATTGACTTATTGATTCTCTAGCCTTAAAATAACGAGGAAGATGTTAATAATGCAAAATAAACTTTAAAACGTGCCATGCATACTTTTTATTCATTCATTCATTCATTCATTTATCCATTTATTTATCCGTTTATTTATTTGTTTATTTATTTATTTATTTATTCATTCATTTATTTAGTTATTTTGAGAGGTGGTTGTTAAGCGTCTACCAGTACACTCTGCCTAGACCAGAAATTTATGATGGCTTTTTAAAAGTAACTTCTAGTCTCTCCTTATGGCCCACATCATCCCTTTTTCAAAAGCAAAAGCAAAAAGAATGGCTACCAATCCACATTCCTTGTGGATGGAGGAGAAAAGGGGTAATCTCTGATATTTTACCATGGAGTGTTTTCACTTAGGCCTCTGTCCCAGGTGAAATAAACAATCATCTATGATCTGGAGCATACATAAGGCATAAGCTCCTATCTATCCCTCAAACCTCTCCTTCATATACATGAAATCTTTACTGTAGTTATCCCTTTAGACTAAAGCACTATCTCCAAAAGGCCCTTGTTAAAACATACATGTTACCTGAAATAATATATACCAAATTATATTATACTGATTAGGGCTAATTGATAGTACATTAGTGCCTCTACCTTTTAGTAACCTTGGAGCAGAACTTTTAAGGTTATGCTGATATACTTAGTCAACCCTCCCAACACAAATAAATACTGTGGGGGAATCTTCCCCTCTTAGTCAGTTGTATGACTGGGACAATGTGGTCTCCTATGGAGACAGGGACCAAATATAATATACCAAATATTAAATTAATGCAAGTTAGTTTACTGGAGCCGCTAGATGTCACCAAGTCGAGGGCAGAACTGTTAAGAGATTAGACATTGAACACGTAAATGGTGATGTGTAGACATGTGGGAAAGGGACCTACAAGAAAGCAAACATAAGTAAAACATTGCACAAGAGAGTCAGAGGCAATATAAGGATACTGGGAACCAGACACATTGAAATGGGCACATGATACCTCAAAAGTAGTGGAAGAAAACAAAAAATTTTCTCCTACTTTTGTTTGATGCTGGCCCTAGATCTGTTCATCAGTAACAAGCAGGGTTATCTTCAGCTTGTAGAAGTCTTATTGACCGAACAGATTAAGAGGACAGAAGAAGCTTGCTACCAGCCAGAGGATTATCTCTTAGAATCTCTATTTATGCTATTAACCTGAATGCTACAAGAAAATAAAGTGAGAAGGAACAGAAAAGAAAACAGAGATTGATAAGAAGAGAGGGAGAGCAGACAAGGAGATAGGAAGAGGAAGAAAAAATTAAAAGCTTTAAATGTAGCATAGAAGACTCCCTCTGACACAAACAATTCTAATCTTTCTTTGTTTGCCCTTGAAGATGGTCACATTTCTGCTTAGTCAATGTTAACAAACTTTTTAGATTGGATTTTCAGAAATAGAAATCACTAAGATAATCAAAAGTATTGATTTTTAAATAGCCCTGAAAATCAAAGTGAACATATTTCAGTACATATAGCCCCAATGTACAGGATATCACAGAAACAAATTCAGTGTCTTGCATTTTATTGATTTGTTTTCTACTTTACTCATTTCATAGATTCTCAGGACTAGAAGGGACATCTAATCTAAAAGCCTCCTGGGAAGATTCCACAGGCCTTCTGTTATCAAAAGCATTGCTAGAGTTTAGAATTATAATTCTTTCACCTGCAAGCAACCCTTGCTCTTCCCCCTCAAAAAAAAACCCCACAAAGTATACCCATTTCTTATAAAAAAATAAACTAATATTTTCAGTATTTATCTTCTCTACTTTATTCCTTTTCCAGAGCATCCTTTATCATTCTGGTCATCTCTTCTGACTCTTTCAAAGCATTTTCACCATATCCCAAATCACCCTTCCTTCTCATCAGACTCTTAGAAATCTTTTTCTTAGTAACCACAGCATGCCATAGTAGTGCTACAACCTCACAGTCAGGCATCTCTGGGTACTGTGCAGAGAACTTCAGTGATACTAATTAACTTCAAGCTAAACCTTATGGCATTACAAGATTCCTGTTTCTATAGGAAACCACATTGTCCCAGTCATACAACTGACTAAGAGGGGAAGATTCCCCCACAGTATTTATTTATATTGGGAGGGGGCACTGATTGACAGTGTGTAACCTTAAAAGTTCTACTAAAAGGTAGAGTCACTAATGTAACTATCAATTAGCCCTAATCAGTCTGGAAGGCAATCTGGAATTATACAAATAAAGTCAAGAAGTCCATACCCTTTGACCCAGACATTCCACTGGTAGGCACTTATCTCTAAGAGGGCAATAACGAAAAGAAAGTCCCCATAAATACAAAAATATCTATAGCAGCCTTTCTTTTAGTAGCAAAGTAGATGTTTACTCCTTCAGGAATGACTAAGCAAGTTGTAGTGAACATGAATGTAATGGGAAATTATTGTATTGTTAGAGACAATAAATATGATGAATATAGAGGAACACAGAAAGTCTTATATGAACTGAAATAAGCAGAGTAAATAAAATAACATACAGCATAAATACAGCAATGCAAATAGAAAAAAATATAGAAACTGAATGTAATCAAATTATAGTGACAAAGTTTGGCTTCAAAGAAGAGTTATAAGAAAATACCTCCTCTTTCTTTGTAAAAGTGGGGAGTTTGGGGTGTAGAACACTGCTTGTGTCTTAGCTGGCCTGTGTGCGTTTCCCCCCCCCCACCCCTTTTTTATTCTTCAGTACAAAAGATGGCAATCTAGGAGGAAAAGGCAAAGGAAAACATTGGAAAAATATAGATGCCATAAAAACAAAAGGTATTGAAATTTTATTTGGGAAAAAAATGTATTAAGGCTCTTCTCCAACAAGGAGTACATGTTAAGAGCATATGAGATTCTTTGGATAGAGATAAATTTGTTCAATACAGAGATAAATGCGTTACTCTATCAGTATCAAGTAAGACATAAAACAGGAAGGTTTATGCTTGCCAAATGTGATTGCTATTGTCAGAAGATTTTCTGGGCAAATTTCTATATTGGCAAGGTTTCCTATATCTTATTGTTTGATGATAACATTAGTATTTATTCCAAGGAGACAAAAAACACTATGGAACCTCTTCAATAGGATTGGTGGTGACACAAAAGAAATTCGGCCTAGTAGAAAAGCCACTTAGATCTGATATATTTTTCAAATATCATATTACATGGCATTAATGGAATGGTAAGAGACAAATCTATATTAAATCCTTCCCTACATATAAATAGGAAGAACCCCAAAGTCTGCCCCTTCATACACAAAACAATTTTTGTTTTAGCCTCATTTCCTGTACTAAAATTGCATTTAGTACAGGGAACTGAATTGCCAACCTTCTGTGTTTTTATTCTATTTGTATGATATATTCCTACATTTAGTTGTATTTTAAGACTGCAAGCTTCGGTAAGGTTTCCCAGCTTCCCCAAGGAATCCAATCCAGTGTCTCCCAGTCCTTACTATCAAAAAACCCATTCATCTGTCTATGCTGCATTCTTTGTGCTACAGGTAGAGATCATTGCTCTGTGTATTTCCCTTAGTTTTATCAAGTACTCCTAAATTTTATTGTTTTGAAAGTTCACACATAAATCATCAGCATTTTTAACACAAAACCTCTCGTACACATTAGATGACACATTCTTACCCTGAGCATGCTAGGTCTCTTTACTTCTTATAAACACATTGTCAACTAGAATCAGAGAATTATATAATATTCTAAAATTGGAAAGGAACAACATATTCCTAAATCCAACTCCTTAATTTTTTTTTTTTTGGTGAGGCAATCAGGGTTAAGTGACTTGCCAAGGGTGACACTGCTAATAGGTATCAAATGGCTGAGGCTGGATTTGAACTCAGGTCCTCTTGACTCTAAGCTCAGTGCTCTACCTACAGTGCTACCTAGCTGCCCCAATCCCTTCATTTTAAAGAAAAGGAAATCTAGGCCTCTCTTAGAATGTTCACATAACTTGTTCAAGGTCATACGTGTGATTGCCAGAAGCTGGTCTCTTGACTTCAAATATAGGGTTCTTTCACACTACTCTTGTCTCCAATAATCTACATACCCTAAATGGCTGAACAAGTTGTATAAATAAATATAATGGAATATTATTGTGCTATAATAAACAATAAGCAAAATAACTTTGCATGACTTACACGAATTGATGCAAAGTGAAGTGAAGAAACAGCAACACTGTATGATGATCTACTATGAATGATTTAGCTCTGCTCAGGAACACAGTGATCCAAGACAATTCCAAAAGACTCAGAAAGAAAAATGCTATACACATCCAGAGAAAGAGCTGATGGAGTCTGTATACAGACTGCAGTATATTATTTTCATTTTTTCATAGGTTTATTTCCCTTTTTCCTTCTTTCACAACATATGGAAATGTTTTATATGATTGCACATATATAATCTATATCAAATTGCTTACCATCTGTAATGAGAATCTGAAGATCTTTCCTGCCCCTAGACCCTCTGATAGGCTTAAATGGCTCTGAGAATGTTCCCTGATTTGAAAGTACACTCTGCCCCCTACTAGGCTGAATGTGGTCATGCGGAGCCTGTGGCGGGAGGCTTGTTTTTTGGGAATGGCCACAGCTTGTTACTTTGTAATTGGACAGTGGGTCAAGAGGGCTGTGACATTCTCTGACCCAGGAGAAGCCTACATGTACATCCTGATGTGAGGTCTACTTTGGCGCTCACTTTGATAAGAGTTGTGTGGTTTGGCCAGATGAGATTCTGGGAAGCTGTTGAGTCCTCCAGCTTTGAAAAACCCAGATGTTGATGCTTCCCTCTCTGGTAACTTGAATAGGTATGGATGTGATAGCCAGGTGGTTGGAAGCCCATCTGCTGATCTGTTTTTTAGTCTGTTTGTAACTTGTATTTGTATTCTCTGGAGTTCAGGGTACTGACTTTTTCCCCTGAACTAGGGAAATGATATGTTTGTTTGATTAAAGAAAGATTGTTAACCCATTTTGAGTTGCATTACTTTAGAAAAGCAGATCTAAGAACCTGTGCTAGCAGCCACCCTGGGTATGCTAGGGTGCTTGATGATATACCATCTTAAGAAAGAAGAGAGGTATAAAAATTGGAACGCAAAATTTTTTAATGAATGTTAAAATTGTCTTTACATGTAATTGGGAAAAATAAAATCCTGTTTTTAAAAAAATCTATACATCCTAAATCAGGCCACCATTTTGACCCTGACACTTAGAATCTATGGATCACTGTCCTAAATGCAAAATTGACATGCTGATTTTAAAGTCAATCTGGATTTATAGATTCCATTACTAAAAGTTCAAATGGGAAATTTTATATGTAATTTTACAAAGCAGGATATTAAATTATTACATAAATAAATGGATTTTTACATTAATACAGTGAAGTTTATGATGTTTATTGCAACAACAAAATCAGAATATAGTATTTTCCGTGTCTGGGACAAAATTATCTTCCATGCCACTAAAAGCTAATCCCTTTCTATTCTAAAATCAGGAAGACAGCAACCATGATCACTGTCACTGAACATCCTTGGTTGGGAGGGGGTCAAGTTTAGAATTCTTTGGGCAATTTTATAATTGGAGGAGCACACACTGAAGCAATCAGTTGGGAATTCAGGAGCTGTCTTGTTATTCTTCCCTCAGACTAGAACAGAAGAAGAAAAAGGGATGAAAGCTGGATGATATTAGAGATTCATGGATGCAGAACAATGTGAATGACCAGATCCAAGGAATAATCATAAACATACTGATGTCAAATTAGGGAGAGTTTTCTAATGCTTTAGTAGAATTATAGTGTCCAAAATGAAGGGGGCGATAGGCCTGCTCTACTCTCCCTTTGTCAAACTATTATATCTAAAGTATTATGTTTAATTCTATATGCCACTAGATTCCTAGTCTTAGGAATATTGTTGACTAATTGCCATAGGTTGGGAGGACAGTGATCATTGGTGAAGGAATCATGCTATATGAGAATTTTGTGGAAAAATTAGGAATGTTAGTTAAATCCTGGAGAACAGAAAACATGGATGAAATAAGGATCAGATTTCCTTTGCTCAGACTAGAGGGCAGAAGTAGGAACAATAAGTAGAAATTACAAAAGAAATTTCAATTTTATGTGAGGGAGAACTTTCTAAAAATTGGATCTGTCTAAAGATAAAATGAGTGAAATGGGAAGTTGGTTGGTTCCCCATCAATAAAGGTCTTAAAGTAAAGGCTAGATTAGTATGTGAGCCCCTCGAGAGCAGATTTTATCTTACTATTCTATTTGAATCCTCAACACTTAGCAGAGATGTCTTGCACATAGTAAGCACTTAATAAATGCTTAAGAAACTTAATAAATTCATTTCTTCATCTACAGAAGTTATAGAAGGGAATCTTTTGTAGGCAAAGGTTAGGCAAGATGACCAATGTCACTTCCAGTGCTGAGATTCTATGATTCTACAAAGCAGCATTAAACTCCAAAACTTCAAATCTAAAAGGAAACAATCTTTTAAAAATAAACACAATTTTTCAATTAACTAGCTGCCTATGACACATAATAGGTATACAACAAATGTTTGTTAATTCATTATAATGCCTTCCTTTAAATTTAAATTTGACCCTGAGTGGCCCTTTTCAGGGACCTGGGAGAAATATTAGGAGATGTAGATTTCAATATGCTTTACATACACTTTATCACTATATAACCTGGGTAGTTCATTAATTTTCTTCATTTTGTAAAACAATTTATAAAAGTCCAGGTCCTTTTTTAGGGTAAAAATATTAGGGTTAGTGAGGTGGAGTTAAATAGAGAGATGTTGGTTTTCCCTTACTTTATATATGGGAAAGGGCAGTTAGATGACTCAGTAGATAAAGCACCGAACTTAGAACCAGTTCAAATGTGACCTCAGATCTTACTAGATGTGTGACCCTGGGCAAATCATTTAACCCTTTTTGCCTCAGTTTTTCATCTGTGAAATGAACTGGAAAAGGAAATGGCAAACTGTAAAGCCAATCAGCAGTAGATTCCTGAGAGAATGCTACTGTGAACAGCTTTTAAGATTCAGATTACACAGTATTAGTGAACACTCTGTTTATTCCATTACAAAATCAGAATCAGTACAATGTTCACAGTTTCAACAGTTCACA
>JAQQSW010020954.1:0-10754 GCA_028646575.1 Pseudocheirus occidentalis | reverse complement strand
CCTTAATGTAGAAGCTGCTAGGTCTTGTGTTATCCTGATTGTGTTTCCACAATGCTCAAATTGTTTCTTCCTGACTGTTTGTAATATTTTCTCCTTGACCTGGGAACTCTGGAATTTGGATATAATATTCCTAGGAGTTTTCTTTTGGGGTTCTTTTTCAAGAGGTGATTGGTGAGTTCTTTCCATTTCTGTTTTGCCCTCTGGTTCTAGAAGATCAAGGCAGTTTTCCTTGAGAATTTCCTGAAGGATGATTTCTAGGCTTTTTTTGATCATGACTTTCAGGTAGTCCAATAATTTTAAAAATTATCTCTCCTGGATCTATTTTCCAGGTCAGTGGTTTTTCCAATGAGATATTTCACATTGCCTTCTATTTTTTCATTTTGTTTGAATCTGTTTTATAGTATCTTGATTTCTCATAAAGTCATTAGTTTCTGTTTGCTCCAGTCTAATTTTAAAGGAATTATTCTCTTCAGTGAGTTTTTGAAATTAATTCTCCATCTGGCCAATTCAACTTTTTAGGGAAGTCATTCTTCTCATTGGCTTTTGAGTTAGTCTATTTTTTTAAGGTGTTATTTTCTTCATTCAGGCTGTTGACTCACTTTTCATTATTTTCTTGCATCGTTCTCATTTCTCTTCCCAATTTTTCCTCCACTTCTCTTACATGATTTTCAAAATCCTTCTTGAGCTCCTCCATGGCCTGTAATCAGTTCATATTTTCTTGGAAGCTTTTGGTGCGGGAGTTTTGACTTTGTTGTCTTCTTCTGGTTCCATGTTTCAATCCTTTTTGTCCCCCCCAAAGATTTTATCATCTGATTGCACTTTCTCTGTTTGTTAATCTTGCCAGCCAATTACTTGGCTTTTGAGCTCTTTGCCACAGTAGAACTCTGCTTGCAGAGTGGAGAGAGCTGTGTCCCAAATTACTGCGGTTTTTGCAGTTGTTGTTGGAGCTGTTGTCAGAGCTATGAGGAGGGTGCTCTCTCTACAGCCGCCACAAACTCTGGCACATTGGCTTTCCTCACCCCAGGACCATCACCCAAGACAGTAATCCCAGATTACTCTGAATGGTCATTTGGTCCCCCTACAATCTGCAGGCCAGGAGCTCTGGAGGCAGCTGCACGGCACCAGTTGCAGCCACCCTGCTGCTGCTTCCTCTGCCACCTCAGGGGCAGGGATTGAACTGTGCTCTTCTCTCACAGTGGATCAACAGGATTCCCCACTGGCCTTTTACTTTGTCTTTGGCATTTATGGGTTGAGAAGACAACAGCTCTGACTCCGCCACAGCTGCTGGTGATTCACTGTCCTGAAGTCTGCTCTGGTCAGTCTGTGCTGCTAGGTGGGGACTTGCCAAGTCTGCGCCAGTGTGGCTCACGTGGGACTACGCTCGGCTCCCCATCTGGTGCAATAGACCTGTCCTGCCGGCCTGCCAGGCTGCCTTCCTTGGGAGATTTGTTTCTCTCTGTCACTTTGTGGCTTCTGTAGCTCTAAAATGTGTTTAGAGTCAATTTTTTTTTACAGATATTGGAAGTGGTTGGTTCAGGAGCTCAAGCAAATTCCTACTTTTACTCTGTCATCTTGGCTCCACCCCCTCCTTTTCTAGCTCTTTAAGCCTGAAAAAACCACTGTGTTTCTTGACCTAATAGAAGTGCCCTCATGCTCTTCTCTGATTTTATCACACAATATTGAAAAGAACCTTCCCTTGAATGGATATATTTTTTTTCATTAAGTTGATTGTTCTTAGAACAAGTTGAAAAACTGGATGTAGCTTCAGACTGATTTCTTAATATGCAACTCTCTGGGAAGCATGCAAGGTGTCCAGATTGTACAAGGGCCATGTGTTAAACCAGTATTCCTAGACCTTCATTTAACTTGACTCCTTCAAGTACAGAGAGTCCAAGACAATTCTCATTTATTCATACCTTATTAAATAATCACTGCCACTGCATTGACAGTCAGTTGGAAAGCACTGTTAGACTTGTATTTGTTGACCTTGTTTTCATTGGGGAAAAAAAGTGAATATATTTAACAGAAGTTAGACTCAAAAATATCCCATAATTGTAGCCATGATCTTTCAGGGGGTGCATCTCACGGTTTCAAAAACTCTGGCCTACAGAATCAAAGTCATTAGACTTGATATGTAAGACTCATCGAAATCTGGCCCCCTCCTACTTTTGCAGCCTTATGTCTCACACCAGTCCCAAGAACTCTGCCTCACCTAAATGTGCCTACTACCCACTGTCTCCTGAGCTAACTTTATGCACTCCTGTGTCTCCAGTTCCTCACATTACCTTCCCATCTCCTTTTCATCTATCCACTGTTTTCATGAAAGGCCCCAAGGCACCTTCTTTGACTACCCCAGGAGACAGGGATCTTTCCTTCTGAACTTAGAACCCTCCTGATACTGATTTGGGAATTAATCTTGCGCTTACTGCCCCGTAGCACTTTTTGCATCAATAAAATCTGGTGTAATGTAGTCTAACTTTCCATTCATTTAGTTTCTTTGAAGGCAGAAATGGCCTTCTTAGATATTCTCCTACTTTCCAAAGATAGCACAGATCATTTATTCATTGTAAGTGTGGCTCCAGAACCTACCACAAAAACTGAGGTTCAGAGAGCTTAGCTAACTTGCTTAATCAGTTTTGCAGCATATTACAGTAGGTGTTTAATGAAGGCTTTTTCATTGATTTAGTATTAACATTAGCTGACTGAAATGAATAAGAAGTAGAATGTAAGCTTTTTGAGAGCAGAGACTCTTTTTTTGTCTCTATGTTTGACTGAATTGGGGCTTATTTATTCTTGAAAGCTTTTGTGACTAAGATTTTTTTTTTTTGCTTCCTACAAATTATTACTACTAGGACCTAATCTAAAAAAGTGGGTTTGGTTGTTTTTTTTTAAACAAAGGTCAGGACAATGAAATAAATACTAGGTTCAAATGTAAGTTTTGGAATTAAGGAATAAAATCACCATAACTTAGAAAAAAGTCAAGTTTTTAATTTTGTATTTTTGCCTTTTGGAGGAGGGGAAGGCAGGGTAATTGGGGTTAAGTGATTTGCCCATGGTCATATGGCTAGTAAGTGTAAAGTGTCTGAGGTCAGATTTGAACTCAGGTCCTCCTGACTCCAGGACCGACGCTCTACTCGCTGCACCACCTAGCCACCCGAGATTTTAGTTTTAAAAAGGATTTTTAAGTATTAACTACTAGCAAAATGACCTAAACTAGGGCCTCCAAGATCCTCATGTACAGCCCCACCCCTACCCTAAACTATCCTTTTTCATAAGTTTAAAGCCTTCGTCATTAGATGGTAAAATAAATACTTGTTTCAAAAATAAGTTTGAATATTAAAAGCCAAAACTATTCCCCAGTATGAACAACATTCTTCTGGGTTAATTGACAACGATGGAGTAATATTTTAAAGGTCAGAGAGAACAAACCTTTACTTCATACAGATGTCCACAGGCCTGATTAATGATAAGGGAAAGTCTCTGTGACTTGAGAGACTTCTTAACACACTAACCCTAGGATATTCAGAGTTTCTTGCTCTTTTTCATTTTACCATCTCTTCCCTTTTTATCTAATCTCTCTCTCTCTCTTATCCTTCACTCCCTCTCTTTCACTCTTTTTTAACTTATTGTCATATAGCATTAAAATATTTATTAAACAAAATTTGATTCTCTTTTAAAATTTAATTTTATTTTTAATTTCTGGAATAAAACAAACACTTCCATAACATGGTACAATAAAAAAGATGACTGCACATGAAACTGCGAATCTACTGTGCACGACTAGCGATTCTTTTCAAATATACAACAAAATTATCGTGTGTATTTTTTTTCCTTTTTTTCCCCTCCCTCCCCACTGGCCTAGAGATGACTACCATTAGATACAAGTAGGCATATGTGTAAAATTATTCTATATACATACTTTTATGTATCAGGTCTTCCTCTGGAGGCAGATAGTGTCTTTCTTCATGTGTCCTTTATGGCTAATTTGGGTTTTTATAATAATCAAAATGACTTATTTACTCAAAGTCATTGTTTTAAAACAATATTGCTGTTACTGTATACAACATTCTCTTGGTTCTCTTCATTTCAGTCTTCATTATTTCCTGCAAGTCTTTCCATGTTTTTCTAAGATCATTGAACTCATTATTTCTTATAGCACAGTAGTATTCCATGACAAATCATATACCACAACTTGTTCAGCCATTCTCCAACTGATTGGCATCACTGAAGTTTTATTCATAATTTTTAAAGTGGGGATACACTGAACATTCTCTACTTTTCACACATTAAAAAGCTAAATTATTTATCTAGTTTTTTTCTCCCCTGTAGGGTAAGTATCCTTGATTAGAATGCAGGGATATTTTGGCAAAAGAGACAGTTTACCTTGGGAGAAGAGAAAGAATGATTATGATATAATTACAAAAAAAAATTTTTAAAACAAAATATAATGATTTCCTACTTCTTGCTTAAGTGGATTTCTGGCCTTCCATAGTAAACAGTTAATAAATACTGGTTGACTGACTTAACTTTCCTAACTAGTCATGTTAATTACAGGTATCTTCGAGGAAAGGATGATAAAAATAACTTGTGATCTCTGTCCTCAAGATGATGAGCATGGTGTACTGTATGTCTCACGGGATCTGGAATTAGTAGCACACCAAAATTGTTTGGTAAGTTTTCTGAATGAATGTTAATTTTTTTTGGTGAAGGAAGATTTGGGAAAGGGTGAATGTCATTTTAGGTACTGACAAAAAACTTTAGATGCTTTCTTTCCAAGTAATATTCTGTATTTTTTTTTTTTTTTGCTTTTTGGAGAGAGGAATGCAGGGGATTTGGGGTAGGGGACTTGCCCAAGGTCCCAGTAAGTGTTATGTGTCTGAGGTCGGATTTGAACTCAGGTCGTCCTGACTTCAAGGCCAGGGCTCTATTCAATGTACCTCCTAGCCACCCCTGGATTTTCTTTAAAAAATATCATAAACTCAGCCATCTCAAAAATACCAAAAATAATTTTAAAAACTAAAATAGGGAATAAGATACCAAATAAAGTCATAGAACTTGGACCACTTACATATTGATCATCAATAATCAGGGCAGCTAGGTGGTACAGTGCATATAAAGTACTGGGCTTAGAGATAGGAAGACTACTCTTCCTGAGTTCAAATCCTGCCTCAGATACTTACTAATTGTGTGATGCTGGGCAAGTCACTTAACCCTGTTTGCCTCAGTTTCCTCATCTGTAAAATGAACTGGAGAATGAAATGGCAAACCACTTCAGTATGTTTGCCAAGAAAATCCCAAAGAAGTCGGTCAAGATTGAAAAGCAGCTAAACAACAAAAAAACAGTAATTTATTACTTCAATGGACCCATGATTTTGTTGCTGGGGCTACTCCCTCCAGTGGTGCCAATCACAGCCTACACACTCCTCATCCTATGGAACTCCATTCATGCCCCACCCATTCATTCTCTGTAAGGGCTTGATTCAACACCCTGGAATCTTTCTCCAAGATCTTTTCATATTCTGTGATAACTAGTGTAATATTAGAACTTTCTATCTCTTTTCTCTCCCTCTTGATATGTGACTGACTCACCTCCTTTTCCAATCCTACATCTCCACCATGAAACTTTCTATGGGACTTCTTGAGAAGAGATCATAGTTGGCGACATACTACTTACTCACCTACTTGCGCCTATCAGACATTTTTCCATTGGCTTAATTCTTCAGAGATTATCTTTCTTTTCTTTTCTTTTCTTTTTTTCTTTTTCGAGGGGGGAAGGGAGGGCAATTGGGGTTAAGTGACTCGCCCAAGGTCACAGGGCTAGTTTTTGTGTCAAGTGTCTGAGGCCGGATTTGAACTCAGGTCCTCCTGACTCCAGGGTTGGTGCTCTATTCACTGCACCTTGTAGCCACCCTGGGCCTGGAGTCAGGAAGACTGTAGTTCAGATTTGGGCTCAGACACTTGTTAGTTGTGTGCCCCTTGACAATCTCTGGTTGCCTTAGTTTCTTCAGCCACAAAATAGGAGTAATAACAGCACCTGATTATAGAGTTATTGTGAGAATCAAATAAGAGAATATTTGTTAAAAAAATTACTTAGCACAGTGCTTAGCACACAGTCGGCACTTATAAACGCTTATTTCTTTCCATCCCATTTCCTCCCAATAATTTCTTTGACACACTTGCAAAATTTTGCTGCTGTTATTATTTTTTAATGTAGTAATAATCAGCCTGAAAATTGTTCTAATTCTGCTTTCTTCAGTTTGTATCATTTCATCCAAGGCTTTCTGTATGTGTTTCTTCTTTTTTTCTATTTTATTTTATTTTTTGAAGCTTTTTTTCCTCTCCCTTTTTGAAGGGCAATTGGGGTTAAGTGACTTGCCCGAGGTCACACGGCTAGTTTTTGTTTCAAGTGTCTGAAGTCGGATTTGAACTCAGGTCCTTCTGACTCCAGGGCCAGTGCTCTATTTGCTGCGCCACATAACTGCCCCTGTTCTATTTTATAATACGATAATATGACATTACACAGATTATTTAACAACTACCCAGTCATCGGATATCATGGTTGTTTCTGTCTTTTTCGCTATTTCAGATAAAAACAATTGAATTTTTTTGTACAGATCTTTTTGCGCTTTTAGCAACATCCTTAGGATATGATTCTTGAAGAAGTTTTGCTGATCAGATTGCCATGTGGTGCTGGGGAAAAAGAACCGGATTTGGAATCAAAAGCCCCAGGCTCACATCCCAGCTCTTCAACTCATTAGTTATCTGACCTTGGACAAATCATTGAACCCTTTAGGGTTTTATTTGCTCTTCTGTAAAATGAAGAAAAGGCTCTTCCAATTTTGTAACAATATTTTGGTTCTATGTTTTCCAAAAAGATTGCCAATTTTTAATTCTATCAATAATCTAAAGTGATACCTCAAAGTTGTAATAGTAAGAATAACAATAAGTAACATTTATAAAGTGCTTTAAGATTTCCAAAGTGCCTCAGCTTGCTTATCTGTAAAATGGGGAAAATAATACATAATGACAACCCACAGACTTTTATATCAAATGAGATAATGTATGTAAAGCACTTTACACACCTTAAACTGCTACATAGATATCAGTTACTATTCCTTTTACAGTTTATTTCATTGGTCCCTCACAATGACCTTATGAGGCAGGAGCTATTGATTTTCCCATTTTTAGATGAAGAAACTGAAGCTCAGAGAGCATAATGGATTTGCTTTTGATAGTGTCAAAAGCAGGATCTGAACCCAAGAATATCCTGATTCCATTATACCCCCTTGCTATTACCATGTGTATTTCTATGATTATTATTGAATTTGAACAGTTTTTCAAGTGACTGTTAATTATTTGTTTCCTCTTTCAAAATCGCTCATATCCTTTGACCTTTGTCCATGAGGGAATGGGCTTTTAAATTTATGTTCACTCTTTATAGAATCTGGATGTTTTCTTTTTCCCATTATAAAATACATAATAATAATAATGACCATTATTATTATTGTTATTATTATTATTATTATTATGCAACTGGGAATTAAGATATACAGGCCCGGGGGTAAGGAGATCCATCTTGCCCTACCAAAAAGTAAGAGGGACAATGGGGGAGGACATAGGAGAGAGAAGATTGGGGGAGGGGGTATAAAGTGGGATTGCTGTTTTGGGGTGGTGGGTAGGGGAAAGATGGGGAAAAATTTGTAACTCAAAATCTTGTGGAAATGAATGATGTAAACTAAATATAAACAAAAGTTAATTTATTTTTCCCATGATATACCTACCAGAAAGATTTTCCAGCTATTTATGTTCTTTTTATTTTCAATACTTTTCTTTCTAGCATGCAAAACCTATTCATGTTTACATAATTAAATCCATTAATTTTGTCTCCTCTTATTTTTTCCATTTGCTTAAATCAATAAGCATATTTCTTATTCATAATTAAAATTAATTCCCTTTTCTCAGTTGATTAGTCAGTAAACTTTTATTAGTGAAGAGAAAAGAGCCTGTAGGAATAGTATTACCTTAAAGTAGATTGAGCAGAAATGACTTAAAAGGACGAAATATTTTTCTTTACAGAGGAAGAGAAACAACAACAAAATCCCAGTTCAGAAAAAAAAAATGGAGGTAAATGGAGGAAAATAGAAATCTAACTCTCATAACTTTAAATGGGAATAGATAAAACAACCCATAAAATGGCAGGGGTGAGAGACTGCATAAGAAAACTGACATGACAAAATTTAGTCCAGTATTTCAGGTTAAATCTGTGTACATTTTTTTTTTGTATGAGACATTTTCTATAAACACGTTGGATTTCTATAAAAATCCTTTATGTCACCCTTTCTCCTTATGTTGATAATCAATAAGTATATATTGCAAGAATAAATTTTCACTCATATGGCCCTTTGTTAAATTCTTAATGTTATCTAAAGAAAGGGAAGAACTTTATTGTTTTATCATTTATATTATTAAATCAAACTAAAACACTAAACAGAATAATTATGTTACTGCCTTTTGATGCTAATAGATATCTCTAAATTTAGATATCCCAGCCCTCCTTGTTAAAGATAATAACTTTGTTAAGATCAACTCTCTTTCTCTTGTCTTTTATTTTCTTTTAAAAAAAATTAGCAACATCCTTTTTTTTTTTTTTTCAAAACTCAACTCCATCTTTCAGTAATTTAGCCAAAACTACATTGTGTTTTTATTTATTCATGGAGATTCTTGGTATAAAATAGTAATTACTTAATCGTATTTGAAAAATACTCATTACTCTAAGTGAATATTTAATTCTCAGTATATTTTCTAGTTGGTTCCTAAGGCTCTTTAGAGATCTTAGTCTTTTTTTTTAAGTTCATTATTTGAGACTTGTTTGATTTTTAATATTCTCTAGCTTTCAAACAGAATTCTTATGTATTCTGGTATTGGAGCCCATGCATTTCAACTAGATAGATAGATAGATATCTGTCTGACTCTAATTTTTTCAGTTATTCCTGGTTTTCCGAAAATCAGTCTCATGAGATCCTGACTTATGTATTTGTATATCTAATTGCTAAGGACTGTTCCTTTGGCCTCCTCATTTTAATGATGATGTACCTGAAGAAGTTGAACTTTATGTTTCTCCTATTTGAAATGTTTGGTTTACTTATGTTTACCAAATTTCACTTTTTAAGAATATTTCTGTGACTGTTAACTTTAACTTAACTGTAATTAGCAGATTCTTTCCTCCTTCCGTTTTTTCACCCAGGATCCCAATAATTGAGTGTTTGGGGTTTTTTTCCAACTTCCACACCATTCACTTTGATTTGGTTTGACCGTTGTATCTTTTTCCTTTTACAGTTATTTTCTGAGCTAATTTTTCCTACATCATCTATCATTCCGTCTTCTACTTCTTAATTGTTCTTAGCTGTGTTTATTCGTATTTTCACATTTTAAATTTCCTATGCTATTTTGTGTTTTGGCAAATTTGGCCATTAATTTTTCCTAAGTCTCATTCATTACATTCAATTATTCCTTTCATTCCTTCTAGGCTTTCCTAGGTCTGTTCAATTTTTTTGTTGTTGCTAATTTCAGTTTTTCTTATAATTCCTTGATATCCTCTTGTAATCTGCTTGAACATAATCCTCAGGATACCATGAGTTGTTTCTAAGATTTGCTTCACTCATTCTGGTAGGTATTGGGAGCTCATGGTTTATTTGTTACGGTTTTGTTGGGTCTTTTTTTTTTTTTACTTTTCATATTATATATTGTTTTATTATGTGTTTCTTGTTTTTCCAAAATTTATTTTTATTGTATTGGTGCTCCTTTACAATTTACTTATTGCCTTTTTGGTGAATTTTAACTTTCTTATGATGATTTCAAACAATTGTTTCTTATTGGTGCTTTTATTATTATTATTATTCTCATAATTAGTATTTTTTCAGGCGTATGAGAAGCATGGTTCCTTTGAGATCTCTGACTTTGTCATCTCCAAGGAAGTTTACTGGCTCTACTTTCTGAACATCTTTCTGTGTCCAATGTAGGCACCTTGGGATCACCTGGCTACCTAATTTTTACTTTTGTAACCTATTATAATACACAGTGAAAGAGTTATGATGAAGAAACTTTCAAATACAAAATACCTATGTATAAGGACTCTGTGAAACAGGTGGGGGATATTTTTTTAAATGGTGCCGCATAAATAAATTCAAATTCAGTTCATTTTTTTTAAAGTACCTTTGTTGTTTTTCTCAGAAAGAAAAATATAGAACAATGTATTCATCTACACTTACAATAAATAAAATATATATATTTCAGTGTTCTACCCATAGTCCGTTAAAGAAGGAAAAGACTGAGAACACCAGAGAAAGAAAACACCTTAGAAGGAATCAGATACAGAAATAGAGAAGAACAGACATGTTTAAAAAAAAGAGGGAGCTGGGGGCGCAGCTAGGTGATGCAGTAATAGAGCACTAGCCCTGTAGTCAGGAGGACCTGAGTTCAAATCCAGCTTCAGACACTTAACACAAAAAAGAAAAAAAATAAAAGAGAAAGAGAGAGAGACAGAGACAGAGATATAAAAAAAATTGGAGAAAAAAGACCTAAGTCACTTATTAAATGTACTCTTTTTTTTTTTTTAATTTTTGGAGGGCAGTTGGGGTTAAGTGACTTGCCCAAGGTCACACGGCTAGTTTATTGTGTTAAGTGTCTGAGGCCGGATTTGAACTCAGGTACTCCTAACTCCAGGGCCAGCGCTCTATTCACTGCGCCACCTAGTC
>JAQQSW010020953.1:0-10754 GCA_028646575.1 Pseudocheirus occidentalis | reverse complement strand
TGGGGGGTAGGGGCAAAAAGGGGAGAAAATTGGTAACTCAAACCTTGTGGAAATGAATGATGTAACCAAGAAAATAAATTAAAATTTAAAAAAAAATTAAAAAAAAAGATATACAGGAGCTGGGATTAGGAGACCCTTCCTGCCCTACCAGAAAATAGGAGAGCATAGCAGGGGAGGGGCTTTACAGCGGGATTGCTGTTTTAGGGTTGGGATAGGGGCAAGATGGGGAGAAAATTTGTAATTCAAAAATGTCATTTCTTTTTGAACTTTCCTTGGCAGAAGTCTCTATGCCCCCAAATGATCAAATTCTATGGTTTCCTTATTCAATAAAGCTTTCTTCATCTTTGTGAAAATGAGCCTCCTTCCTACTTACTCCCACCATCACATTGTACCCTGGAGGGCTTTAGGAGTCAAAAAGCAGATAAAGAAGTTGATGGCTCTTTCTCTTTTCTAGATAATGCTTTTTTATTATAAAAGGAAATACACACATACTTTTCCCAAAACTACAATTAACCTTTTGGAACCGGAAACAATTCTTTGGCTAAGGTGTCATGAGGGTTGGAAGGGGAAAAGAGCAGACCATAAAGCCAGTTTTGATAAGATGTTAAGATTGTATGTTGATAGGATGGAATGGAGAAAATCCCACCTGAGTCACAAGCAGTTGAAGCAGAGAAATAATAATAATAATACCTTTTATGTAGCATTTATCATATGTCAGGTGCTTTACAAGTGTTATTTCATTTGATACTCACCACAGCACTGGAATATAGGTACTATTATTGTTATTATTATCATTACTATTATTATTGTTATTATTATTATCCTTATTTTATAATTGAGTAAATTGAGACAGACAGAAATTGAGTGACTTGCCTAAGGTCTCACAGTTCATAATTGTCTGAGGTCACATTTGAACTCACAACTTCTTGAATTCAGGTCTGGACCTCTATACACTGTGCCAGTTAGTTGCTTTAAGGAGGAAGCATGCCATTTGGGAACCACCTATTTTAATTAATTATTCTTGCTAACCAATTTCTAAACTCAGCTGTTTAGTTATAATTCTACTTCTTATGCCTCTGAAATCTTTCCCTCTCTAGAATGTCTACCCTCTCAGCTTAGAAGCACACCAAGGTATATCTTATTCTAAAAGCAAAATAAAGAAACAAGCAAAAACAAAACAAATAATTAAAAAATCATTCCTTGATCCTTCATACACTTCAAAGCTATCATTAATTTGAGAGGGATGAAGTAGCTGTATCTTTATATTCCCCTCTATAAATCTCATGTCTTTCTCCTGCCTTCCACTTCAAAACTCCCAGAAACCTTAGTCTATAACAAGTGCCCCCACTTCCTAATCACTCCTCAATCTGGCTTCTATCCCCATTAATCTACTGAAATAGTTCTCTCCAACATCACTAATTATTTCATTATATTCAATTCAATTCAATAATTATTTTTAAATGCCTTATATGTGCAAGCCAATGTACTAAGTTTTTAGGATACAAAGGCCAAAAGCTAAAATTAAAATCCCTGCCAGTTCCCAAGAAGTTTCTCGATGAATACCATGGACTTTTTGTATTTTTATTCTCCTTGACCTCTCTGCAGGATTTATCAGTGAACAAAGAATTCAATTTAGCAACCATATATTGTGTCTACCATGTTCCAGGCAGTAGGTGGTATCTACTAGGTTGTGGATATAAAAATAAAAACAAAGCAAGAAAGAACAACAACAACAATAATGACAAAACAATTCCATGATCTGTCCTCAAGGAGCTTATAGTTTTCTTAGTAGATACAACATGTTCACAAAAAGTATAGTACAAAGTAGACCATGCTTCAAACTGCAAGGTTCAAACAAAGCAATTTTGGAAGAAATATGAGGAGATTGCATTCATCTTGGGGATGAGAGAAGAGTTAATGTTTTGAGCAGATAGTAGTCTTAGTAATCTTAAACTGGAGAAAGATAAAGAGTTTAACCTGTGTAGACAAAGAGAGACTGGATTCCAGAATTTCAGTAATTTTAGTAAAACTTTCAAAAGTGTACCAAGGCAGGGGAGAACAAAACATATTTGAAGGCTATTAGGTATTAAACTCCTGGAGGGCAAGAATGCCACACACAGTCCTTTGTAAATAGTAGTTCACTTTGGTGGAATGTATTCTTAAAAAGGAGTGTTTTAATATAAGTATGGAAATAAAGTCTAAATTATTTCCTCCCTTTGCATCCATGACATTGAATTTTCATGGTTTCACATATGCTTCTGTGACTGTTCCTGGTCTCATGTTTTTTTTTTCTTTTCCTATTTACTTATCTTTGTCTTTCCTTTTTAATGAGTTTATTTTCCAGATTCTTTCCCAGGCTCTCAGCACGATTTTGATAATTTCTCAATTTCTCAAATATCACGTGCCATTATTTAAATTATCATCTCTATACAGATAATTTCTAAACCTCTGTGTTTGCCTCCAACATTTTCCCATAGCTCTAGTCCTATTTTCTTACCATTTTACTTTTTCTAGAAGTCTTTCTTCTCCTCATACTTGACATGTCTAAAATTAATTATCTAATCCTTTTAACTTGCTGCCCACTGTTAACTCCATTTTTAACTTCTGTTAATGGTACCAACATCCTTACAGACACTCAGTCTTGGAATCATTAACACCACTTTATGTATATTTTCACTCAATATGGTCAATCAATTGGCAAACCCTACCATTTCAATATTTGTAATATTTCTTTCATACCTATCTCTCTTCTTCTGCTTCTCTAGTTCAAACTTTTAGCTCTTTAGGACTTGGATATTATACTGTATTCATAACTGGTTTTATGCCTCAGTTCCATTTTTAATATATTTTCTGCTTCATTGTCCAAATAATTCTTCTACATTATCATTTTGGGCATGTTCCTACTCTACTCAAAAATATTTAGTAGTTACTCATTGCCTGTCAAATAAAGTATACACTTCTTTATATATATATAAATATATTTGCTTTTTGGAGGGCAATTGGGGTTAAGTGACTTGCCCAAGGTCACATGGCTAGATTTTGTGTTAAGTGTCTGAGGCCATATTTGAGCTCCGTTCCTCCTGACTCCAGGGCTGGTGCTCTACTTACTGAGCCACCTAGCCGCCCCTAAAGTATACACTTCTGACTCTAATATTCAAGGTTTCTCCAGTCTTGCTTCAACTTGCTCAAATGGTCCTGTCATTTATTCAATGATTCAGCAATCAACGTGTTTTGCATTTTACCTTTCATACGTGATATATCTCAATTAAACTCAACTTCTCTTTGTCATCTGGTTCTTGTTCTTTTCTTTCCCAATTCCATATCTTTGTTTGTATGTACCTAACTGGACAGTTGCAAGTCATGTGATCATTTCCCTGATGCTATGATCGAAGTCATGTGATCATTTCCCTGATGCTATGATCTTCTTCAAAAAATGAAGGACAAACACAACAACTGCAACCTAATTGGAAGCTTCCAACTTTTTTCCATATAGCAAGACTTCCCTTCCCCCAGGAAGACCACTCAGAATCTACCTCCTCCACAAAGGCTTTCCCTCATCACCTTTTGTCCTTCCTTCACCCTGTTGAAATTATTGTCTCCCTCTTCTATTTCTTTATTATATTTGCTTGGATATCTCCTTTGTTGTTGTTTTGTGTGTGTGTGTGTGTGTGTGTGTGTGTGTGTGTGCGTTAGTCATTTATGACTCTTCTTCAAGTCAAAAGATGCCTTTTTTTCTCTGTAAATCCCATCACGATTTAGCAAATCTGTTGTTCCTGTAGATTTACCTACCTGGTGCTGAAACAATGGCATTGATGTGTATGAAGAAGTAAACCTTCACTGATAGATGTTGTGTATCTTGAATTGTGCATATTGAGTTTAGACCTACCTTATCATTTATGAAATGAGAAGGGAGTTCACATATGTTACTAAGAAAGAGGGCATCTGTTACTGCTTCTAGGAAGAAGATACCTGTCATGGTGATAGGTGACTTCCTGTTAAGAAGTACAGATGTGGCCATATGTTGAACTGACAAGAACAATTAGGAGGTATGCTTTCTTCCAAGAGTGTGCATTCTGCATGTGACAGAGAACCACCTGAGACACATCAAACTTGAGGACCACTGCCAGTGATCCATGTGGGTACGAATGATATCACCAGATGGAACCTGGAAAATCCTTAGGGATTATGAAATCCTAAGTAAGATTCAAGGGCACATGTGGTATTTTCACCATTGTTAAAAAATGAAGGTAAAAGAAAAAAAGCAGTGAATGGAAAATCAGCTATCTGTGAAATTATGTCAGAGAAAGGAATTTGACTTTTTGAACCATAGTGTGAGGGTAAAAACAAAAACTGGTTCTTGACCAAGGATGGAGTCTATATAATGAGAGCTAGGAATTCAATGTGATGCAATCTAAGAAATATTTCTTAAATTCTTACTGTGTGAGAGGTACTATACTAGGTGCTGTGAATATAATGGCAATAAATGACATTGCCCTTGATCTTTTTAAAAAAGAAATTAATTTATTTATTTTCTTGTTTATATCATTCATTTCCACGAGATTTTGAGTTACAATTTTTCGCCCCATCTTGCCTTTGCTCTTTAGGACTTTGCTCTTTAGTTTACAATCTAATTTGGGAAATAAGGTATGTACCTAAATAACTACCACACAGGATAGGATTCCTGCAATGTCAAGAGGAAGACGTCCAGTATCCTGTGACTGACTTATGGATAGATATGGACAAGGAAGGATATGGATCATTTACAATCTGTATCAGAGGGACTACTTTTTTTCAGTGAAATCATAGCTCTATTGTAATACAAAAATACAAGACAGAATATAATTCATGCAGAAGAGAGAATGAGAAAAAGCCACATTAGAAATTTAAAAAAAAGAAGAAATCACTTTCTGTCAGATAGATTGAGAAAATCTTCATTCAGATGAGGAGAGTGGTGGCATCCAAGCTAAATCCTAAGAAATATTTGAAGAACTAGAAGAATAGAGAGAGGGTATTATTACAAGCATGGAGATAGTCTCTTTGAATGCAAAGAGGTGGAACAAAAAGACAAGAATGGAAAATAGTAGCGAACTTTTTTGAATAGAGTTTTTGAAGGGAGTGTATTCAACTATCTGGAAAAGGAGGTCAGGGCTACATTGTACAGGGCCTTAAATTTTAGTCAGAGGGTAATCTTTGTATCAGAGACTATCATATATAAATAAATCTTGAGAGTATATGAAATGTTATTCCCCCCCATTTTTTTTTTGCTCTCACTGCTTTCACCTAGACAATAGAGGAACCTTACAATCTGGTTGGAATGTGGAGTCATGAATCAAAAGCCTCCATTTAAGAAGAGAATTCATACAGACATCTCATTTTTTGCCTGGATTCACAGAAAGAAAGAGAGAAAGAAAGGAAGAAAGACATAAAGAAAGAAAGAAAGAAAGACAGAAAGGAAGGAAGGAAGGAAGGAAGGAAGGAAGGAAGGAAGGAAGGAAGGAAAGAAGGAAGGGAAGGAAGGAGGGAGGAAGGGAGGGATGGAGGAAGGGAGGAAGGGAGAGAGGGAGGGAGGAAGGAACAGAGTGGGGGAAAGGGAGGGATGGAGGAAAAAAAGAAGTGTGCAGTGATAAATGATGATGCCTTGCCTAGATTGTTAGATATTTACCTCTCTGACCTCATGGAAACTTGCCCATTGGTCAAGAACACCACAGCATCACTCTCCTTTCCAAATAGATATTTGCCCTCCAAATTAGGTTGGAGCTGTATTAAATTCACACTCTGTTATCTTTCATCCTCTAGCACTTGGACAATAAATTCTTTAAATATGTCAGCACCTCCCACAGGTCTAGAAGTGCAGAAAGACACCTATCTGCCATCCCATTTGTCCTTTGAAGCAAATATCCTTTTGGAACCAACTGAATGGGATCAGTCATATTACCAATGGCTACTTCCCAAAAGAAGTGTAATGGAATAGAAGAGGTGTGTGGAACTCACATACATCCACAAAATTTCTGACCTTTCTAGAGGAGGAAAATGTATTCTCTGTTACAAAGTTCATATTTTATTCTATAATCAATGAGGAGATAATTAAAACTTTTACAGAAGAGAAAAACCAAAGATATCTATCTTGAGAAGATTATTTTGGGAGGTCTCTGAAAGATGAATTACAAATGGGAAGACTAAGGGTGGTTAGGTGGTACAGTGAATAGAGCACTGGCCCTGGAGTCAGGAAGACCTGGGTTCAAATCTGACCTCAGACACTTAACACTTATTAACTGTGTGACCTTGGGCAAGTCACTTAACCCCAACTGCCTTGCCTTCTCCCCTCCAAAAAGCAAAAAAATGGAAAGACTACCAGAAGAGAGAGCATTTATTCTTCTATTACAATAGTGCATGAGAGGCAATTGTTTAGTAGTGAGTTTGGGTAGGGCTACAGAAAATGGAGAGAAGGATATGGAAGAAAGAAATTATGGAAGCACCATCAACAAGACTTTTCCTGTGAAGATATGGGAAGTAAGAGAAAAGAAAAAGAAAAAGTTGACTCAGAAGTATTGACTCTGGACCATAAGAATGATACTAATATCAACAGAAGAAGAAAAAGGTAGGAGAATGGGAAGGTTGTTTAGTATACATTATAAGTCCATTTTGGGTCGGATTATATTTGTTTAGGAATGGTTGATATAGGAAGAGGGCAGATATTACTCACAACTGGATCCTAAGTGGAATGCGATGGAGGAAAACTGATATAACGTAGGAAGTGTAGCAGTAGGGAAGCATAATCATCCATAATAGAATTTTACATAGATGAGGGTAGAAATGGTATTCATGTACTGTAATATATGTATACCCATCCACAAAGGAGGTAATCAACAGACTGAGGTAAAAATATTAATACAGGGAGGTGAATTTGACTTTATGGATAATAGTGAGATTTGGTGGCATGTGACTCATGACTAGAACACAGTAATGATAGGGTACAGTTTCTCCAAGAGAGAGAAGGATATTTGGTAGAGCGGAAAGTGGGGTATTATTATATAAAAAAGAATATCCATTGACAGAGCTAAGATGGTGGAGAAGAAACAAGAAGTTGTCTGAACTCTCCCCAGTTTCCCTTAGGAAAAAAAATGTTAAATCAAGCTGCTAAGTGGATTCTTGGGTGGTATAAACCACAAAAAGACAGAGAGAAACTATATTCCAGGCCAATTTAACTCAGAAGGACTTCAGGAAAGGTCTGTCTCACTAGAGTAAAAGGGGAGGGCAACCCAGGGCAGATGGTGTCCAGGCAAGCCAAGAGGAGGTTTTTAACCATAGAACAGATCAGCAACTGAGGCCCCCAGGTCCTGGCTCACAGGCTAGTGGCATAGCAGGCCAGCTGAGAGACCTCCAGCTCCTGCACAAAAGTTAAACTGTGAGCCCTGGAAACACAGCACAACAGGCACAAGACAGCCAGACCACCCCAGGGCAATGGGCAAGTCTCTAGCACCTAAAGGTCTGCTGTAGAAAATCAGTGATCAAATCATTAAGCCCCACTCCAAGAAGCTTGGGATAGAGCTCTATTACCCAGGAGCAAAGCTCACCTTTTAAAAATGAGTTAAGAAAAAAAGAGCCCTGAGGCATCTAGTTGGCACATGAATAGAGCACTGTCCATGGAGTTAGGAGGACCTGAGTTCAAATCTGGCCTCTGACACTTAACACTTACTAGCCATGTTACCTTGGGCAAGTCACTTAACCCCAATTGCCCTGCCCTCCTCCTCCAAAGAAGAAAAAAGAAAAAAGGAAAAAAGCCCTGAACATAGAAAGCTACTATAGTAACAGAGAAGATCAAAACACAAACTCAGAAGAGGATAATATTGTCAAAATATTACATGTGGCACAAAGAGAAATATGAATTTATCTCAACCCAAAAAAGTCCACTTGGAGTTGCTCAAAAAGGATTTTTAAAATCAAGTAAGGAAGGTAGAAGAAAAATTGGGAAAATAAATGAGTGTTATGTGAAAGGATTATGAAAAAAGAGTCAACAGCTTTGAAAAGGAAGCAGAAAAAAATGGCTAAAGAAAATAACTGATTAAAAAAAATAAAATTGGCCAAATGGGAAAAAAATCCAGTAAATAAAACAACTCCATTAAAAGTAAAATTGACCAAATAGAAAAGGAGGTACAAAAGTTAACTCAAGAAAGCAATTCCAAAAAAAAATCAGGATTTGGCAAATAGAAAGAAATATCAATGAGACATCAAGAATCAAACAGAATAAAAAGAATTAGAAAGTAGAAGAAAATGTAAAATATCTCATTAGAAAAATAACTGACCTGGAAAACAGATTCAAGAGAGATAATTTAAGAATGATTGGACTACCTGAAAGCCAAGATAAAAAGAAAAAAAGAAAAAAAAGCCTGGATACCTTCTTTCTAGAAATTATCAAAGATAATTGCCCAGCTCTCCTAGAAATTAGAGGTAAAAAGTCATTGAAAGAATCCACTTATCATTCTCTGAAAGAGATTCCAAAATAAAAATCACAAGGAATTTGGTAACCAAATTGCACAGGATTTGTAGCTCCTATACTAAAGCTTCTGAGGGCTTAGAATATGTTATTCTGGAAGGCAAAAGAACTTGGACTACAACCAAGAATCAGCTTCCCAGAAAAACTGAGCATAATCTTCTAGCAGAAAAGGATGGAACTCAATGAAATGGTGGACTTTCTTTTTTATGGGACTTTCTTTTTTTATTTATTTTAAATTCTTTCTTAATTTTTTAAATTAAATTTTAAGTTTATTTCTAGTTTACAACATTCATTTCCACAGGATTTTGAGTTACAAATTTTCTCCCCAACTTTCCCCTACCCACCACCCAAAAACAGCAATCCCACTGAATAGCCTCTCCCCTAATCTCCTTGCTCCTATATCCTCCCCCATACCCCCTCCAATTTTCTGGTAAGGCAAGATGGATCTCCATACCCCCATGCTTGCATATCTTATGTCCCAATTGCACGTAAATAATAATAATAATTGTAATTTCTAAACATTTGATTTTAAAATTTTGAATTCCAGAGTATTTCCCTTCTTCCCTTGACACCCACCCTTACTGAGAAGATAAGCAATTTAATATAAGTTGTACATGTATAGTTATGCAAAACATTTCCAAAATATTTCCAATAATATTTCCAATTCCATAGTGGATATATTGTGAAAGACTGACTATATTTACCTCTATCCTATCCTGCCCCCCACTTGTTCTGTTTTCTACTTTGACTCCCATGTGGGTCTGGGTTCAGCTCCCAGCACGCTGAGATGGACTCTTCCTGCCAGCCTGCTGGGCTGCCTTCAGCAGGATATTTGTTTCTCTCTGTCACTTTGTGGGTTCTATTTGTTTAGAGTCATATGTTATAGGTATTTGAGGTGTTTATGGGGGGATCTCTTGGAGTTTTCCTGCTTCTACCAAAATAGGGGTGTTCAAGGTTTTCTGATGAAAAAACTAGACCTGAACAAAAAAGCGTGATCTTCAAATAAAAAACCCAAGAGAAGCATAAAAACATAAATGAGAAAGGAAAAAAATTGCCATGGTATTTGGTAAAGTTACACTGTTTACATCCCTGCATGGGAACACAATATTTGTAACCTTTAAGAACTGTATGTCTATTACATGAATAAGAAGCCATATACTTAAAGGTTGTGGGTATAAGCTGACTTTGATGTGATAATAAAAAAAATAATAGGTAAAAAAGGATTGTATTGGAAGAAGAAATAGAGGGAAGGCAGAATGGGAGTAAGTTATATCACATGAAAAGTCATGAAAGACCTATCATAGTACATGGAAAGGAAGGGAGGGAGGGAGTATTGTTTAAACATTAATCTCATTGGCTTTGACTCAAAGAGAGAATAATACATACACTCAGATGGGTAAAGGAATCTATCTTATCCTGTAGAGAATGTAGAGCAGAAGAGGAAAAGAAAAAGGAGGAGGAAGGAGCTGATAGAAAGGAGGGCAGAGGTAGGAGGGGAAAGGGGAAAGAAAAAGATAACTAATAGAAGGGAGGGCAGATTGAGGGAGACAGTGGTCAGAAGTAAAACACTGGTGAGGAGGGACAAGGTGAATGATGAGAGAAAAGTATAAATGGAAGAAAAATAATATGGATGGAAATACAGCTAGTCAGCATAACTGTGAATGTGAAATGAATGAACTCTCACATAAGACAGAAGTGGATAGCAGAATAGATTAAAAATCATAATCCTACAATATATATTTTATAAGAAACACATCTGAAGCAGAGAAATGCACACCAAATAAAGGTAAAAGACTGGAACAGAATATATCATGATTTAGTTCAAGTAAAAAAAAGAAAAAAAAAGGTGTTAAAAAGATCACAGAAGAGGGAAAAGGACCCACTAATATGGAGATATTTTTAGTAGTTCTTTTTCTGATGGCAAAGAACTGGAAATTGAAGGTATGCCCATCAAATGGAGAATGGCTGAACAAATCATGGCATGCAAATGTAATTGAATGCTACTGTTCTATAAGAAATGATGGGCAGGCAGATTTCAGAAAAGCCTGGAAAAATCATATTAACTAATATTGAGTGAAGTGAGCAGAACCAGGAGAGCATTGTACACAGTTAAAGCAACATTGTGTGAGGATCAACTTTGGAAGACAGCTCTTCTCATCAATATAATGATCTAATATGTATTCATACACATATATAGCCTCCCATTTAGACATATGTGTAAATTTACATATATATACATATATATACATATATATATATA
>JAQQSW010020952.1:0-10754 GCA_028646575.1 Pseudocheirus occidentalis | reverse complement strand
TTCTGGAACTGAATATTGTAAACTAAAAGTAAACAAACAAGTCAATAAAAAAATAAAATAAAAAATAATAATAATAAAAAGAAAATGAAAAGTGTATGAGAGACAATAATGGGAAAGAAGTTCAAATATATAGGCCAAATCCAGACTTTGAAGGCTTTAAACATCAAAGGGTGTTTGTATTTCATCCTAGGGGCAATAGGGAAGCGTTGAAGGTTTATTCCTCTCCAGGACATATTCTTGACTCTTCTGATTTTGTCCATTTTGTCCATCATAACACAATAGCCTCATGTTAATTCACTCTGCCCTGACCTATGTAAAAACCTATGGAACATGGAGGTAGAGATGTCCAGTAGGCACTTGGTAATGATAAAGGACTGGAGTTCAAGAAAAAGAAGAGAACTGGATATAGTGTTTAGGTAGTCATATACATAAGAGATCATAACTGACCCTTATAAAGAGCTTAGATGCACAATGAAATTCCAGAGTGGAAGAGGGTCTAGGTCAGAGTCCTAGTGGACCCTAAAAACAAGACAGATCAGAGATGATGATCCAGTAAATAATACAAAAGACTGGTCAGTGAGGCAGGAAAACCAGTGCTAGGAAAACCGAGGGAAGAAGAGTAACTAGGAGGCGAGTGTGGTCAACAGCATCAAAAATTGCAGAGAGGTCAAGAAGGACAAGGACTGAGAAAAGGCCAATGGATTTGACAATAGAGATCTTGGTGAGAGCAGTCTCAGTTGAGTTGTGGATATAGAAGCCAGTTCTAATATGCTGAAATATGAGTTTTCTAAGAATTCAGCTGCATAAAGGGGATACAAACAATATCTTGAGGAGATAAAATGGACACAGTTTTTAAGCCAGGAGGGAAGAAATCATTGGATTAAAAAAATATTAGAAGAGGGGAAATCAAAAGGGTCACTCTCCTAGAGGAGAAAGCAGGAAAAGCAAAGGCACCAGTAGAGGAGTGGTCTTGTTCAAGAAGGAGGGCTATTTCCTTGGAGCAAAGGAGAGATTTGGGGAAGATGTTGAGATTAGAAGTATAGCATTAGGGGCAAAAGGGAACTCAAGATGAATGGCCTCAATTTTATCAGTAAAGTATGAGGTCAGGTCATCTGCTTTCAGGGATGGAGTGATATGCATTTTCTGAGAAGGAAAGAGGTCTGAAAGCTTTGGGGACATGACAACCAATCAGGAAAGAGTTGGATCTCTGTATAGTAGTGAAAGCCCAGTTGAGATTAGACAACATAAATTTGCAGCGGACCCAATAAAAGTAGTTTTGTGACATCCTCTTTTAGCATTCAGTCCCACATATTGCATATAAGAATCTGTGTGGAAATTAAAGTTTTACAAGCCATATATAATCTATATACTAGAATTCAGTAAGTGGACCAAACTTAAACCTACTGCAAAACTATAAGACTTGAACTTATTGTATTTTAGTCATTTGTTTATGAATGAGGGATCTGCACAATACAAGCCCATTGACATTTGCAAGACCAGATCACTTCTACCATTGTCAGTTCTCCTTTTTATTCAATTGAATGAGCTATAGGGTCAATGCTTATATTGGCATATAAAGTCTAAGCATACCATGTTATCCTACATCTAAAGAAGCCTTGGCATTGCATTATACCATGCTCTCCTCTGGCAAATTCATTCCCTGAGGAATAAATCCAAGAACCCCAAAATGATCCAAATGACAGTGATGGGAAAGAGCAAAGAGGCAAGGGAGTATATGGAAAAACATTTAAACCAAAGATTCTTCTTAGATCATATTGTATTTGGGTTAGATTGGAAATCATAGAATAGGTGTTGGGAAATGCTTTCCGTGGTCTATTTACCATTCCTAAGTGATAACCTATGAATTCCATTCTTAGAAAAGTTTCCAGCCCAATTTAGAAGTTGGACTTTTCTTATTGTACTCTAACACAATCATAAATTACTTCGAGTTTTTTCCATTTTGACTAATGGTAAGTCAGCCTATCCAGTTTTTCAGGATCTACAACCCCATTCCCCTCATGCACTGTATAACTAGTGGTTTGGGGGAACAGGAAGGACTGAGAGAAAATGAACTGATGAATCACCAAAACATAACTCGTTGATATCTTTTTCCTTCCATTGTTCCTGGGGCACAAAGAAATTTAATTAGTAGTTTTCAAAGACCTTCCTAGTTGAAATAGAGTACCTTCTCAGGGAGTCTAAGAACAACACAGTCACAAGCTTATTTTATAAAATACTTTTTACTTTAAAATGTGATCTCTCTAGGCCAATCCATTAGGGCTTTTGTTATACACAATTGTGTCCCAGTTGTTTTATAAAGTTTCAAACCCAATGCAAGTGCAGGTTTTACGATTGCAATTAGACATGGTGGAAAGTTACTTACAGATTCACCAGGTTCTTTTTCTTCTCCACTTCTTTCAGAGTTTATACATTTTAAACAAACAAGGACGGAAGGCAGGGAGCAGAAGCAAAACAGCCCATACAGAAAATTAAATATAATTTTTAGAGTACATTGAGAATCTTTTATACAAATTTCTTCCAGTGTGTGGATTTTGATGATGCCCATGTTGCACAGCAGACTTTCCAGCAAAAGTAACTGGAGAACACTGAACATCATCAGGAAGAAATTAAGAAGAGTCTTAGGAACCCAAAGCAGTTTCAGTAATACATGGTCTTATCCCACCAACCTGTAAGGGAGGGGAAAGAGAGTCAACAATAAGACCTATGGAGCCTGTGGGAAATGTAAAAAGGCAAATGCTCAATAAATCCCAACAGGATCTTCCAAACCTAGACCCAATCAAATCCCCTTTCTTTGACATTACTTACTTCCTGGATAGCGCCTGACCAGGAGTTTTCGTAACTCATCATATAGCCAGATGACAAGGGCATATGGTACTCCCACAAACCAATACTGAACCCTGGAAATGAAGTGAAGCCAAATGCAAGAGTCAAAGTGTACTAGGCAAATGGGGTGAGGTTATTAACTTCACTGCTTTCTTGGCAACTACCACAATTTCAGGTGGATGCAAAACAGGGAGGACTTTTTCCTAAATTGGCCAAAACCAGCTCTTTTCTTTGAAAGCAAAATACAAAGCAAGGAAATACTCAAAGATGAGGACATAAAGTATGTTTTTTGAATTAATTTTCATTTCACTAAATTTCACTAAATATTCATTTCACTGACCAGGCCTAACCTAACCATCTTTTTTTTTAGAAGGGGCTTTTGCTCTCCAATCCTTACTACCTCATTTTTTTTTTGCCTTTTTTTGGAGGTGGGAGGGCAGGGCAATTGGGGTTAAGTGACTTGCCCAAGGTCACACAGCTGGTAAGTGTCTGAGGCTGTTAAGACCAGATTTGAACTTAGGTTCTCCTGCACCACCCAGCCACCCCTGCTACCTCATCTCTGATCTAGACATCCTCATCCTACCTGACCCTGGTACCCAACTATCTTCAGAGTGGCAGCCAGTGCTTCCCCTTCCCATGTTAGGGCACATAACTCACCGAAGTGTGGTGAAATTCAGGATTGGGATACTTCCAAATCCACAGGAGAGGATTACTGCTATGATAATTTGAGATGCAATCCCAACCCAGATGTATTTATTTCTGTATGAAATATAAACACGAACAGATTTTGAATGCACTTGGTTATTCCTCCCCTCTTCCTAGCTTCCCTCTTATTGTAGGGATTTGCACCACCAAATTCAGTGGTTCTCAACTTGTGGGTTACATTCAATGTGTAACAATTTAAATACATCCTGCATATCAGATATATACATAACGATTCATAACAGTAGCAAAATTACAGTTATGAAGTAGCAACGAAAATAATTTTATGGTTGGGGGTCACCACAACATGAGTAATTGTATTAAAGAGTCATGGCACTAGGAAGGTTGAGAACCACTGACCAAATCCCTAGTTCTTTAGGCCCCCAACCTTCACATCATTTCCTCACTATCTCCCTCCCCAACCAATAATATCAAATAAGCTGCCAAGCTTGTTGATTTCACCCTTGTGAATTTTATATGTATATATATATATATATATATATATACATATATACACCTTGTATATACTTCCTTCTCTCTTCTAATACTACCACCACCCTGGTGCAGGTCCTCACCATCCCACGCCTGTATTATTTTAGTGGTTCAGTAGCTGGTCTCCCTGCCAAGACTTCTCCTTAGCTTCCCTCCCCTCACTGAACTCCCCATCACATCCAGGATAAAAAATAAATATTTTGTACATATGCATGTGTGTCTATAGACATACATGTGTTTGTCTGCATATATATATATATATATATATGTAAAGCCCCTCATAACTCCCAATTTCCCCTCTCCCACAGATACTCGGTGTTCTTATACTCTACCACATACTACTTTGTGATCCATTAACACTGGCCTCAGTGAGCCTCACACAAGATGCTCCCAACATTGGACATTCTCACTGGATATCCCTAAAGCCTAGAAAGCTCTTTTTCCCCATCTCTACTTCCTGGTTTCCTTCAAGTCCTAGCTAAAATCCCCCCACACACACACCTTATGCTAGTACCTTCCCTCTGTCAGTTATCTCTAGTTTAATCTACATATATTTTATTTGTATATAATTGTTTGCATGTTGTCTCCTTTGAGAGCAAAAATTCATTTTTCTCTTTGTGGTCCAAAGCTTAGCACACTGCCAGCACATTGTGGGCACTTAATACATATTTACTGAATGACAGAAGCCCATCAGGCTAATGTGACCCAGATCCATGTTGAACAATCTTTTCCCACGATAAGTATCTCAACATTAGTCCCTCTGATGAGCCAACAGAATTCTGCCCTCTTTGCATGATAAGTCTCTGAGAAGTCTAGTTGATACCTGAAGAGACCTTGCTGGAAAATTGAATTTATCCTTGTTTTTCTGATGATCACATCTGCAATTTGCTGGACCATGACTGCAACAAAGTAAGCAGTATATCCAGTCCATTCCAAATTCTTCCGCTGATATTTTGTCTGCAAATGATTGGGAAGAGAGATAAGTGTGGAAACAGATGGTTACCCAGTTTTCCAGAAAAGGTAACAGTTGAGTAGGAAAGAAAAGAGAATGTGACTTATTTTCCTTATCCTCACATGTTGTACCTTGCAGCCAAGTTGTTCTTTTGTATCTGTTGCAAAGCTGATGTGTGTGAGCTCTGGCAAACTATTACCAAAAGCAAGGACAAGTCCTGATAAAGTTCAGAGCTATACAAATAAAATTTTAAATTGTCATTTCCATTCTTGTAAATAAGCCAGGCACAATTCCACTCTCATGTTCTGCCCTCTAACCACCTTGAACTATAGATAACTCTAGGAATCTAAGCTGAGTCAGATGATCTCATCTCTTTTTCAAAAGGAATTGCACATCCAAGGAGCAATCAATTTCCATTCAGAAACAAAGCTTCCTTTCATAAGACTCTCCTCTCATTGAAGTTTAAAAAAAAATAGATAACTGGGGCGGCTAGGTGGTGCAGTGAATAGAGCACAGGCCCTGGAGTCAGGAGTACCTGAGTTCAAATCCGGCCTCAGACAATTAACACAAAAAACTAGCCGTGTGACCTTGGGCAAGTCACTTAACCCCAACTGCCCTCCAAAAAAAAAAAAAAGCAAAAAATAAAAAAAAAAAATAACTAGTAACCTTTGCTTTAACAAAAGACAAAAGCATGTATTCAATTTAATAATAATAATAACCAACACTTATGTAGTATTTTGAATATTATGTCATCGGATTCTCCCAACAGCCCTGTCAAGAAGGCACTATTATTATTCCCATTTTATGAATGAGGAAACCAAGTGTCACAGAAGCTAAGTGACTTGCCTATGGTAACCTAACCCAGATAGTAAGTTTGAGAAAGTATCTTAATTTAGGTCTTCCAGACTCCAAGAAGCCCAGAGCTTTAACTATTGTGCCACCCAAACTCCAAAAAGAGCTAGTAAGGTAGTAATCAACATTGTCCACTGTATTTAACCTGAGATGAGTCTTCATTTACATATCAGAGTAATATAAATAGTTTCATTCTGTTGTCCTCATTTCCCTCCTTTTTAATAAAGAAAAACAGTTAAATGAAGAAAACCAATAAACTGGCTATTTGGTATTCCCCTCTTACCATTCACCACTTCTCAGATAAGAAGACAGAAATATATTTCATCATCAGAGACCGTGCCTTGGAGGTTTCAATCCTTTCATTTCCAAAACTTGCTACCATGATTGTACCCTTTTCTCTTCCCTGAAATCTCCTCCACAGACAATCAGTGCCTCAGACTATTGTCTCCTACCATCAGAATGTAAGGTCCTCAAGGGTAGCAGCAGACCCTAGTATGTAATAATAAATGCTTTTTTACTAGTCATATTTGTATCCCACAAACTCAGTACACTGTTGAGGGCATAGTCATCACTGAACAATGCTTGTTGATGTTTTCCTTCTCTCATATTCTAATAAGGTAGTATTACCAGGGCAGTCTAGAGCATGGCATATCAGCATGAATCAGATCAAATGGGCAATAGAGTGTAGAATAAATGGGGTGAAATGTTTGCCCTCCCTTACCCATTCTTGTCCATAACTGTCTTCAAGGTCATTGAGACTGTCACTTTCCCATAATGGCCTTAAGTAAAGAAGGCTATAAGGTTTGAATCCCTGGACTGCATAGACAGTGAAGTAGGCAAAGAAGCCTCCCACAGACTGCAAGATTCCTACAGGACAAAGGAGATGCAGAAACAGATGAGTTCAGGATATTCTTTCCAATTCTCCCGCACCCGTCCAAAAAAATAAAAATAAAAATAAAAAGCAGCTTTTGATTGCTTTAGGAAATAGAGCCTTAGGAAAGACCTTTGGTACTAGAGTGACAGGTGAGACCTAGAACTCATCATACCAATTTGCAAGCATACCAATTTGCAGGTAGGAGTACAAAGCCAGCTGATGATCCACCAGTCTGTCCTTCTTCTTGTGGCGTGGTTTCCGGCTCATGATATCACTCTCAGCTTTCTCATAGGCTAAGGCAATGGAAGGAATCTATGAAGTGAAAAGAAGATGGTGAAACCCAGTCACTAGGCAGCAAATAGAAGAAAGAGAACAAGTGAATACTGACTCTTGGAAGCAGCTTGGCCAGAAACTTTCCAGTCTTCAAGCAACAAGAGCCACTTGCCATTCATTTAAAAAGAAACAGATCTCTAACCATGCCAAGATGTGCGAGTAGCCCAGTACATTACTATCTGTAGAGAAGAAAGGGAGGGAGGCTGGCAAGGGTTATTTTCCTTCCTGTGTCTCTGTTGGCTCTTTTATCCACTTAACCTTTATTCATGCTTTCCATAGTCACATGAATAAAGTACCCCAACAAGGTTGGTTATTCTTCAGCTATTCTTTAGTTATGGATTGTCTGCCAACCCTGCCTCTCGTTAAGTACTTGGTATGCCCTTGCACAAATCATTGGGCCTCAGTTTCCTCATCTATAAAATGAAGGGGTTGAACTGGATGACATCCAATCTCCCAGTTCTAGATCTTTGATCCTATGAATTAATTTGGTTGATCTAGATGCAGAGACGATTAAGGAGATTCTACTGGTCTATGCTCAGCATTTGGTCACTAGACCTGAAGATTCCTGAAACTGTGATTAATGCCATCTTTCCCACTTTTTATTCATTTACTTCATCCACTAGTCTCCATTAGATTTTCTTTAGCAAGTGGCCCCCTCCTCGAGTGGGGAAGATTTAGTTAAACTGCCACATATAAAGGCAATATTTTAATCTTAGGGTTAAAGGATCTTGGAGAACACTATAACTATCCTTTACTGAATTAATAGAACCTTGGATTAGTTAGGCTGTATGCATCCTATAATGTTTCTTGGATCTCTTGAACCTGTCTGGGACCCTAAACATTGGGCAGATTATTTAGGTGCTAGCTTCACCTATGATCCTTGATCAATGTCCCCAGTTCAGGGTAAGGAACCTGAGAAACAGGCTGCATACATTTTTGGAAGGTAAGAGAAATGGAATGGTTTGAAAAGCCTAATTCAGGAGAGCATTAATTTTATTCTCAATCTTTTGACAAGTTAAGAAAGTTTCTTTAGGGAATAGAAAAACCAGAAGGAAAACATATGGTCCCATGATACTTTATTTACTTGATTTCCTAGTTCCTTGGAAATCTACTTACAATATCAGTGCCCAAGTCAATGAACAAGATGGCAATGGTACCAATGGGCAGAGGGACCCCAGCAAGAATGAAGATGAGGAAAGGGATAAGCTCCGCGATGTTTTTGGTCAGGGTGAATGCAATGATTTTCTTCAGATTGTCAAAGATTAGGCGACCTGTGAGGAGAATGTCCACGTTAGAGGAGTAACCCTCCAACCACAAGATTGTATCAACCTTTTGTAAGGGTGCATCTGAGATATCCTTTGTATGGAAAGGACCTTCCTTACCTTCCTCTATACCTGTCACTATGGAGGCAAAGTTATCATCTAGTAAGACCATATCTGCTGCATTTTTTGCTGCATCAGAACCTGCAGTTCCCATGGCAATCCCAATATCGGCCTTCTTCAGGGCTGGGGAATCATTAACACCATCCCCTGTCACTGCAACAACAGCATCCTAGAAGAACGAAGACAGATTCAAACTTTAATCTAGAAACTTCAAGAAGTAGCCAAGTTTGGAGTGTTGATAAAAATAACCACCTCTATCTGTTCTGGAAGTTAGAAAGAGTCTGTGTTGTACAAGAGTCCATTTGGCAGGTGGGGGGAGGGGGAGAGGAAGAGTTATATTGCCTTCTGATACAAAGACCAAGAGTATTAAGTCTCCAAGGAAGAATTTTTTAAATGAATGGAGATGAATGATAAAATGGCAGAGAACAAAAAAAAAAAATGAGTATCTCAAGTCTCCTGATAAAATATTGATAACAGGATTACATTCTTTCCTTAGTTATTGCCAAAAGTCAGGGCCAGCTAATCTAACTCACTCTACAGAGGAGTCATAATTAGAGAATTACAAATAGATGGGTTGCCATCTTCTTCAAAATGTAACAGATGAAAGCTCATATACCAAGCCTGGGATATGGTATATGAAGGTAATGGAATGTTTATGTGTATGTGTGTGTGCCACACACACACACACACAACACACACACACACTAATGTGCTGTAAGAAATAGTGAAAGGGATCATTTCAGAGAATCCTGGAAATATTTTTATGAGCCAACACAGAGTGAAGAAAGCAGAACCAGAATGGTGTACATAATCATAGAATTGTAAAAACAAACAGTACTGGAAAATGTCATTAACAGAAGGATCACCCACTATTTCTGTGGACTGATGATGAAACATGCTACCCATCTCCTGGCAGAGAGGTGATATGAAGTCAAGAGCCAGAAGAGACATTTTTTGGACATGGCCAATGAAGGACTCTGTGAGGGATGATACATATTTATAAAGTTGTATGTCTGAAGGTATCTGACTCAGACTCACTGGGTACCTGTCAGTCAGTTAGTCAATAAATGTCTATTAAGAATTTTCTGTATGACAGGCACTGTCCTAAACGCTATCTCTGCAATCACTCACCTGCCTCTGACAGCCCTCCACAATGATCAGCTTCTGCTGGGGAGATGTCCTTGCAAAGACAATTTCAGTGTGGTAGGTCAGGAGCTCATCCAGCTGCTCTGCACTCATCTCCTTCAGCTCCATTCCACTGACTACAGCAGCCTTTGCCTCCCTAGAAGGGCCAAAGCAAAACTCACTAAGGAAAAAGGACAGCTTTAATGCTAAGGGACCCTCCTGGATCAAGGGAGCCCAGTAGGTAACAACACTCTGAAGGGACTAGCCCCTCACTCTTCACTAATGCTCGTAACACTGTTGCAAAATAGAGAAGCCTAACTCAGGAATAGATTTTGCCATCCCCATTCAAGATGGGGAAGCAGAGGCTAGCAGGGGAGCAATTAGAATGAATAATACCAAGTCCCCTCCCCTTATAGAGGGGATCCTTAAAGAACTAGTGGTGAGAAGCAATTACTTTACCTTTCTTTACCCTTGTTTTGTCATCGACCTCTTTGGCAGTCTGGTAAAAGCTATGAATCTCTTTTCAGAATAATGATTTTAAGTGAGTAAGAACAAAATTGTGGAAGATCACAAATGAAACGAAGTATTTTTAGATTTAGCTATAAATTTTTTTTTAAATATTCATGGGCCTCAGGTTAAGAACCTCTGAACTAGATGATCTTTCTCTCATGTCTCTTCTAGTTCTAACTTTTTCAAGAGATCTGAAAATCAAAGGGATGCCCATCAACTAGGGAATGGCTAAACAAGCTATGATACATGATAGTAATGGACATTGTGGTGAATACTATTTTCACATATTGTGAATATCTTTGTGCTATAAGAAATGACAAGCCCAATGATTTCAGAAAAACCTGGAAAGGATTACATGAACTGATGAAAAGTGAAGGAAGCAGAACCAGGCGAACTTTATACACAGTAACAGCAATATTGTATGAAGAATTATAGATAAACAAGCTATTCTCAGTAATACAATGATCCAAGACAATCCCAAAGAACTTATGATAAAGCATACTGTCCACCTCTAGAGAAAGAACTGATATTGTTTGAATACTGACTAAAGCATGCTATTTTTCCATTTTCTTCTTTCTTTTATTTTTATTTAAGTCTTCTTGTACAAAATTACTATCACGGAAATGTTTTATGTGATTACACATGTATAACCTCTATCTGATAAGAGAAGAAAGACAGGATGGAATTT
>JAQQSW010020951.1:0-10754 GCA_028646575.1 Pseudocheirus occidentalis | reverse complement strand
TGTCCTTGCAGCCTACCGTAGTGTGCTTGTGGAGGCGCGTTTCACAGCAGTAAGGGTCCCCTCTGACGACCACCGTGTGATACAGGGGAGTGAGGCCGTAGCTGTCCTTGTAGTCTGGAGAGGCCCGGAGCACCCGGAGAGTCTTGAGGGCCACCTGGTTCTTGACTCGAGCAGCTTTGTGGAAGGCTGTCATCCAGTCTTTGGCTCAGAAGTCCAAGTGGGGGCCTCCGTTCTTCAGAGCTTTGATCACCTCCACAGAATTGTCGAGCTGGGCTGCTAGGGTCATCGGGGTTTCTCCTGTTTCTGTGTCATGGGAGCTGGGATCCAGGCTTCTCTCCAAGATCTTGGAGATTTTCTCCACTGAATGATGGTGAATATGGTCTATGCATTTTGGCCAGCTGCTTCTCATCCAGATTCTCCTGTTTGTACACCTGCCTTTTGAATCGAAACTCCAGAAAAGGGATTCCTTTGCGCACATGCTGGGAGTACTCCCTGAGAAGGCGCTCCTCATCCAAGAATTTGCCATCTCTCGCGTTGCTGGCGGGTTGGAAGAGCGCATAGTTTAGGACATCTTTGAGGCTCTGGTTCAACGTGCAGAGAACCCGCTGCTTTGCCGCCCACACGGAAGCATCTGGATTAAACCGAATGCATTTCGTCTGCTGAAAGTCCTGAATGAGGATGGGAATGACCAGAGTATAATAGCCTTGACTGTCTTCCATCTTGACCGATGTTTCTCAGAGGTCGGCCGGATGAAGTCATAGATGGTTTCTTCTTTGGAGCTATCTGGCTCGGATTCCATCGAGTAATAGAAAAAGCTCCGAGCCTTCTCATCCTCGCTTGACGTGGGACTCCGCGGCATGACTGCAAGCTGACTTGTCTCCTCAGCAGTGTTGGAAGCAGAAAGCGGCCGGACACAGAAATCACCGAGTCAGGTTCTCCCCGATCCCCTCAAATCCGGCGCCCGGACCAGCCCCATCAAAGATTCAGCAGCTGCGCCGGGCTGGGGGTGCCCTACATCTGCCGCAGCCGCTGCTGCCCCGAGGTGCACGATTGCCGCCCCCCAGGTCTCCAGGTCTCTAGGCGGCCGCGGTGGAACCAGGGGCTAGGATGCCGGCGGGCCGAGGCTCGCTCCAGGGGACGGATTCCCAGGTGAAAGTTGTCAGGGAAACTTGAGTCATGTGTTTGGCCTCTGGCGGGAGGGCTGGTGGAGAGCCCCGGGCGCAGGCTGCAGCAGCAGCAGCAGCAGCGCGGCAGCAGCTGGGTGGGAGAGGCGGAACCGGACCCGCGGGGAGGGCCAGGAGCCCCCACCTGCCTTTACCTTAATCCTAAAACCCTTGATCTATGTGTATGCATATCCCATATAGTGTGTACGTATAGACATATGTGTATGTTGTTTGTTTATAGTACTCATGTTTGTTGACTGACCAATTGACTTCGTTTTACAGGCAGTGTAGGGCTATTGAACACATTTGAGCAGAGGAGCAGTATTAAAAAAAGTATGGCTATAGTGATATAGTAGATATAGTAGATTAGTATATAGTGATATAGTATATCACTATACTATATACTATATATATCACTATATACCATATATAGTGATATAGTAGATTAGTCAGTCAATAGGACATAAATTGTATTAGAGGAAAAGAGAAAGGGAAGAAGTAAGGGAGGAAGGGAATTAGCCTCATCTATATGTCAGGTACAGTGTTAAGCACTTTACAAATATTGTCTTCTTTAATCCCAACACAGCTCTGCCGGGCAGGTGATAATTATTATCTCTGTTGTACAGTTGAGTAAACTGAAGCTAAGTGATTTGCCCAGAGTCACACAGCTGGGTATCCGACACCAGATCTAAATTCAGCTCCTCTTGACTCCTGGCCGGGTTCTCTATCCAGTGCACCATCTTGGTGCCTAGACAGATTAGGGAACTCAAGGAAAGCTTAGCCAATGAGACAGGCAGCTAGGTGGCACAGTGGATAGAGTGCTGTGCCTGCAGTGAGGAAAACTCATCATCCTGAGTTCAAATCTGGCCTCAGACACATACTAGCTATATGATCCTGGGCAAGTCATTTAACCTTGTTTGCCTCAGTTTCCTCATCTGTTAAATGAACTGGAGAAGGAAATGGCAAACCACTTTAGTATCTTTGCCAAGAAAACCCAAATGGGGTCACAAAAAGTTGGAGGTGACTGAAATTACTGAACAACAAAGCCAATGAGATAAATATGAAATTGGGAATGCTTGAGACTTTAGCTCTGCCTCAGAAAAAAGCAAAACAAATTTTACCTCAAAGGGAAAATTTCTACTCATCACTCTAAATCCTCCCTGACACCTTCCGCTCAGTGAAGCTGGAGCACACTTCCAGCAATAGACTTACTCACCATGTTGCCTCCATGATCCAGTTTCGGAGTAGAGTCAAAGGCAAAGCTGTGTCCCTTGCAATTGTCTCCTGACCATGATCATGATTCCCATTACTGGAAGATTCTAGTTTGAAATCTTTCTCTCTCCTCCTTCGTCAGTGGTTGTGGAATAAACTTTTTGAATTCCCTTAGTCTGTTTTCCTTGCCACAGGCTCTCAGGGGAGGATGTACTGGGATTTCTCCACTTTTAGCATCATAGATTGAAAGTTGGAAGGGGTTTTAAAGGTCAAGGAACCTTCCAATGCAACCTTCTCATTGTACAGATCAGTAAGTCAATACTCAGAGAAGCTACAGGACTTATTTGGGATCACAGAGATGGTTAAGTGTCTGAGGCAAATGTGAACCTTGATCTTCCTGACCAAATGCAGTCCTCTATCCACCACTGGTCATCTCTAACATAGGTTTGACAGAAATCTTGAATATCTTCATTTATTCTACTCCAATAGGCCTCCTTGAAAGTCAGTTTTTTTTCTTTCTGATTTAGACGTTAGCATGATGATTGGTATATTGGCAGTTTCCAGTGCTTATTGATTTGAGCCAGTTTGCCCAAAGTAATGCTGTTAGGAGTCTAATTTCTAAAACAAAAACAGACAAAACAAAATTTGTTTAATTTCTAAAACACACAAACAAAACAAAAAAAATCCCAAACCTAAGAAAACTTGATTTCTGGAACCCCTTGAGTTACAATTTGTACATGTCTCTCATTAGACTCACAGGGCAATATGGTACAGAGGTGAGGCAGCGAGTGACTGGGAATGATGGGCTAGGAATATGGAACAGGCAACCTGAGGATCAAGTCTGCTCATACCTTCACCAATTTTTTTCTTTCATTCTCTGGTCAAAATCTCGGTTTCTTAATTTCTTTCTTGCAGAGAAGAGCAGTCTCAAGAAAGAAGAATGGTTGGTCCTCAGCTACTGCTGGAAAAAATATCACATGGAGTCCTGGATATAAGCCATCAATTCCAGTGGAAATAATGACTTGTAGCACCACAGCCCATTGTAAAATCTGGTGAAAAATGCATAAAATCTTGCATCTGGTTTGAAATTTATCTTTGCTACCAAGTCTAGCAGGCTGCAGAGTTTGCTGTATTTGGGGGTCTTTATTTATCCATAGGTAATGACCCATTTCTGGGAGAGGTTTCAGCTCCCCCCTTCCACCACATAATGGTTTATTTATAAGAATGTGAATTTGAGATGTCTGATGAGTGTTATTACAAATATAAGCCCTCTATAAATTACAGATTTCAATGAAAATCCTACCAGCTACTTTCAAGGAGGCGGTGATGGTCAATATAGAAAGGCCTTTGTTGGGGCAGCTAGGTGGCGCAGTGAATAAAGAGCTGGCCTTGGAGTCAGGAGGAACTGCATTCAAATCCAGTCTCAGACACTTAACACTTTCTAGCCATGTGGCCTTGGGCAAGTGACTTAACCCCAATTGCCCTGCCTTCCCCCCTCCAAAAAGCAAAAAAAAAAAAAAAAAAAAGACCTTTGTTTCTTTCTCTTCCCTTCTTCCTTCTTTTCCTCTGAGTGGAAAAATGGAATAGTAAATAGTATGGTGTTCTTGCAACTCAAGAAGACATAGGCACAAAGACTGTCTCTGTTACTAGCTATGTTGGTCATTTTACCATTCCTTTTTCTCATCTGTAAAATGGGAATAACTAGTCCTGTATTGCTTGCCTCATAGTTTTGTCATAGAGTTCAAATGACTCTGCCAACTTTAAAGCAATTTCTCAGCTGTCCTCCATATTATTATTATTATTATTATTATTATTATTATTATTATTATTATTATTGGACTAAAATAGTCATGTTGTTCATGATTATAGTAGCTTTTTCAAACTTACAAACAAGATCATCTCTTTATTCTAGTTCTGTATTCTAGAATGTCAGAGTACTTGTGGTTCCCCTAGCTTTAAATAACTATAAAGCATAACCTTAATATCAGTGCCATGATTCAGTGGTGAGGCTGATGGTGATCTATTTGGAATCATCTAAATGCCTCTTGGTAACTGTCAACTTAATCCAGGGAGCTAATTCAGGGTGGGTTGTAGTATTATTACTAATTTGGAAAGTCAAATGTGGACTTACTTCCTGGAAGCATCAGCTCTGGAATGAGCTAGCTGTCACTCCCCATTCCTGACAGCAATCCAGAGACCTATGATGCCCAGGAGACAGTGAGCAGAAAGAGTTTTCCTTTCGTTTACTTCTAAGGTTTTCATCTTCTTCTTCCTCTTCCTCCTCCTCCTTAGGAACATTTTTAAAAAATATTTTTCTTCTCTGGTTTCAATTTAAAATCTGAACTTACGCTGAACACAATTAAGGGTATTGATATTATTAATTATTCAAAATTAGTACAACTTCCTACTAGCAAATGTATATGGTCATGGGAGCAGATAAAAAAGGGTAAGAGAAAATTAGAAGAAATGGTTCCCTCATCCCTTCTCCATTGTCCCAGACTAATCTTTGTATCTGTGTTGGGAAGAGAGGACCATTGATATATCAGGGACATTAAGCTATTCTGATCAGGGAATTACTTTGAGAGGTAAGTCCTAAAGAATTTTGACCTTTTTGTAGCAGCAAGCACCCTAGCATACCTGGTATGGCTGCTAGCACAGGTTGTTTGGTCAGCTTTTCTAAAGGAAAGAAACTCAAAAAGGGTTAACAATTTTACTTTAATCAATCAAACATATATGATTTTGCCTAGTTCAGGGGAAAAAGTCAGCACCCTGAACTTCAGAGAATATGAACAGAAGTTACAAGAGAAAAGTAACAGTTTAGCAGACAGAGCTTCCATCTGTCTGACCATTACATCTGACCATTACATACCCCAAAGCCAGGGTTATCAATGGCTGCCCAGAGTCTCATCTGGCCAAATCACAAAACTCTTCCCATAAATGGGCTCCAAAGCAAAACCTTGCCTCAGAGGTGTATATAGCTTTCTCCAGAGTCAGAGAACATCACAGCCCTCATTACCCACTTGACTACAAAGTAACAAAAGTTGTGCTTTCCTGAAAAACAAGCCTCCCACTACAGGCTCCAGGTGAGCACATGCAGTCTATTAGGGGGCAGAGTAAAATCATGAAAGGTCGTCAAGTTCAATTTAGGCTTATTAAGGACCAGGGAAGATCTTCAGATTTATATTACCATTACATTTTTGTCATCTGTGTCTCTTTGCTGCAATCAAATTAAATTATAGTAAACAAAAACATGTATTATGTGCAGGTAGAAGCCACTGGAATAATAAGTAGCATTCATTAGAGCTCTTAAGATTTGCAAAGGACTTTACAAATATCTCATTTTATCCTTACCACAACCCTGCTGGAAGAGGATACAGTTATTATCTTCATTTTACAGATGAGGAAACAGAAGCTTTTGGAAGTTATACAACATGGCCAGAGCCACACAATTAGTAAATGTCTGAAGCTGGATTTGAACTCAGTTCTTTTTAATTCCAGGTTTAGTACTGTCACCACTATGCCACTTGGCTGCTCTAAGGTCACATTATCCTGAAGCTATAGATATAAACACTCACCTCTCCTCTATCACCAAGAAAAAAGAAAAGAAAAAAACTCAAATCATTCCATTAAAGAATTTATGATCTCTTTCTTTCTTTCTTTCTTTCTTTCTTTCTTTCTTTCTTTCTTTCTTTCTTTCTTTCTTTTTTCTTTCTCTCTCTTTCTCTCTTCCTCACTCTGTCACTCTCTCACTCACTCTCACTCACTCACACACTCACACACACACACACACACACACACACACACACACTATTTTACCAGAAATAACTCATTGCAGGAACTTATTCTTTCTCTTTCTTTCTTTCTCCTCCATCTAGTATGTAAACTTCAACCTCTTTCTAAACCAGGAGTGAGTACCTCTGGGCAGTTCAAGTCAATTTCAATTCAATAAACAAATGTTTATTGGTGTATAGCAATAATTATATAGGTACCATTGGCAAAATTTCTGCCCCTTAGTCTCCCAATATACCCACTCCCTTTCTTCAGCTCACCTTGTGGTTCCACTAAGTGCCCTGGGCAGTGACTGGTGAATAAGGGACTGACCCTACCTCTTTTTTTGGGGGGTGAGGGTGAGAAGGGCACAGGGTGAATACCACAGGATGATCAGGCATGGGCGGATTATGATCTACATGGAAGACCTCATTACGTGAACTTTCCCATGAAACCTATTCCTCTTCTAAATTTCTCTAATGCTGTCCAGGGTACTATATCATCCTTCTAGTTAGTTATCTAGGTTTGCAACTTCAGTGTCATTTTTGAGTCCTACCTGTTAGGTTGGACAATCAATTGCCAAATCCTGCCTTGTCAATTTCTATAAATCTTGTATACATCCCTTCCTCCCCACATCCCATATGTAGCCACCATCCTCATTGACCTTCCACCTGAGCTATTTCAAAAGATTCCTGGTTGATCGCTGTGCCTCACATCTTTCTTCTTTCTCCAATCTATCTGCCACACAACTGCCAAAATGATTTTCCTGAAGTTCAGGTCTGACATTGTCACTTCCCTAAGCTTTTTATTGACTTTAGGATCCAATATTATTTCATCTTTATCTTTTTTTTAAATCCATTTCTGTATAAATTTTATGTCATTTAATTTAGTAGTATGTGTATTTAATTTACAAAGAAGTAGTTACATCGATATTGGATTGTGTGGTCAAATGATTTTATTAATGAGATATGTGATCAAAACAGTTTAGAGATCGTTACTTGACAGATGTATACGGCAACCTGGAGCAGAGCTTGCAGATGCTTTTTCCTGGGACACCTGGAGACCAAAATTGGTGATTAAATCTGGGTCTATTCCTGTAAAATATAGACTCTTGTCAAATTATATAATTTAACTTGGGCTCTTCATCATTTTTTTCTGAAATGAAGGTTCTTTTCTCCAATTCACATCAAATACTTGAAACAAACCTATCTCCTTTTTCCAAGAAATTCAGGAAGCTTGTGTTGTCTCCTTTACTCTATGTGTGGACTGTCAGTTTTAGGTTCTTTGTCAAAACTGACCAATACTTTATCATTTTTCTAATGCATTGAATTGGACCGACATTTGAAATAGTAATGTGAAAAATGTGGGTGAATAACTTGTCTCTTCTAAAAGGTTGATGAATTCAACAGTGCTTTAAGATATTCTAGAAAGAAATGCACCTAATAAGCTGTCTACAAATGAAATCTATTGACTCCTATTGGTCATATAGTTATCTCGACTCATCTTTAGCTATCCAAGTCTCTTTATTGCTTAATCTGAGAGTTATTTTTGAAACCTTAGCCTGGTTTGTGCTGGGAAAGTCCTATGTTGTTTCAGAGTTTTTTCCTAGCTCTCTCCCCACCCCCACCCTCCACTCCCTGAGTCATCCAATTAAACTGAATGATCTCATTATATTAAGCTTCTTCTAAAGAAATTATCTTTGTAATACAGTTTTACACTGATCTGTTTTCCATTTTTTTTTACAAACCTATTCTCAATCTCAACACTAAAAAGGCTTAATATACAGTCAACCAATTTTTAAAAATCCAAATTTGAATTTTTATAACACAGAAAAACAAAATTAACAAAACCTTCAATATTCATTTTAGCCAACCTAATGTCTCCTAATCTGCTAACTTTTATTTTGGGTTTTGTAAGATTTTCTTTATTTTCAGATGGGGACTGGGAGAAGTCCTATGTCTCCTACAATCTCCTCCTATCCTTTTTCTCTAACATGTTTTATCTTTCCATCTCCAGTGATTCTTTCCCATGTGCCTACAGATGTGCTCAGATTTCCTCTATTATTAAGAAAAAAAGCTAAATAAAAACCCATTATCCCGTCTCTCTCCTTTCTTTTACAAAATCTAGTCTGAATCAGACCTACCAGACTGTTCCATGGCAATGTTCGTGTCATGATGCTTTCTGTTAGTCCCTAGTCCCCTTTTCCCCTTTGGCTCTGGAATAGGAATAAGATAATTTCTGAAAAAGACTTGTTGGCCAATCATTCTTTGACTTTCTTAATCAAAACAACCTTCAATGGCCACATACTGCCATGAATATTATCTTCATCTATTAAAATATAAGCTCCTTGGAAGCAAGAACTATCTTGCTTTTCATATTTGTAACTTCAGCTTAGCACAGTGTCCAACATATACTGTGTTTATTAAATTATTTTTCTTCATTCATTCATTCATTCATCCATTCATTCATACTGGTAGATATTTAGAAAGAATAACATGCAAATTACTTTGTACAAACAAGTTATATACAGGATAAATGAGAGATAGTCAATGGAGGGAAGACTTTGCAATGAAAGAGGATTGGGACAGGATTCCTGTGGTAGGTAGAATGTTATTTGGTATTTGGAGGAAGCCGAAGAAGCTAGGAAGCAGAATTGGGAAGGGAGAATATTTCAGGGTCGAGGGAGATCCAGTGAAAATGACAAGAATTGGGAGATGGAGCATTCTGCTTCAGGAACAGTAAGGAGGTTAGTGTCACTAGATTACAGGGTCCATGGCAGTGAAGGGTGGGGGTAAGATGAAAGAAGACTGGAACGGCAGTGGAGGGGGAGGTTATGAAGACCTTTGAATGCCAAAGAGACAATTCTTTTTTTGAACCTGGAGGTAATAGGGAGCCACTCAGATTTATTGAGTGGAGGTTGACATAGTCAGACCTATATTTTAGGAAGACTACTTTGACAACCTGAGGGCAGAATGGATTGGAGTGGGGAAGAGGCTTGTGGCAGGCAGACCAACTAGAAGACTATTGTACCCATGTGTTAGATGATAAATACTTTCACCAAGGTAGTGTCAGTGTCAGAGAAGACAAAGGAATATATACCAGAGATATTATGAAAGTCTGTGATAGATTTTATATGAGAAAGAGTGAGGTGTTGAGGATGACACCTAGGTTTTGAGCCTAAGTGACTGGAATGATGATGGTATCTTCAAATGCAGTAGGAAAGTTAGGAAGAAGAGAAAGTTTGGGGAAGAACAAAAGTTCAAGACTATCAGTGGAATCAATGAAAAAAAACTATGAAGGAAGGTGGTTTAGCTGTACTAGATCTTTATCTATATTATAAAGTGGTAATTACCAAAAAAATCTGATACTCTCTAAGAACAAAGTGGTGGATCCGTGGAATAGATTAGATATACAATACATTGTAGTAAACAAGCATAATAATATGATGTCTGATAAACACAAAGAGTCAAGCTTTTGGAATAAAAACTCATTATATGACAAAATCTGCTGGGAAAACTAAGAAAGCAGTATGGCAGAAACTAGGTATGGACCAATATTTCACACCATATAACAAGATACTCTCAAAATGGGTACATGATTTATAAATAAAGGGTGACAACATAAACAAATTAGGAGAGCTTAAAATAGTGTACCTGTTAGATCTATGAGTAAGGGAAGAATACAGGACCAAGTAAGAGATAGCATTATGAAACATAAAGTGTAAAATTCTGATTAGTAAAAATAAAAGAAGAAAGTTTTTGTGCAAAGAAAACGAAAGCAACCAAAATTAGAAGGAAAGCAGAAAACTGGAATTTTTTTGGAGCAAATAGCTCTAATAAAGTTTTCATTTCTCAAATATTTAGAAACCTGGGTCAAATTTATAAGAATATAAGTCATTGGGGGCAGAACCAAGATGGCGGCACAGAAGCAGCAAAGCAACACAGCTCCCACACAAACACACTAAAAAACTCATAAAATGGGACGCTAAACAGATTTTCAAGCTCCAAAACTCTCCAAAAGACAGAAAGAACATCTGTTGCTACAGGCAGTGCAGCAGGCGGGGCTCTTCACAGCAGTCTGGGACCCACAGCCGAAACACCTGCCGGGTCAAGCCCTTGGGCATCGGGCGGGGAACCCCGGCTATAGGAGAGTTGATCGGCTGCGCTGGAGGCACAATTACCACATCTATCAGGCCAGAAGAAAAAAAGGCTAAGAGAAAGGTCAGTGGATTTTGCTAAATTGGAAGGAGAAGAGTGCGTCCGGTCAAACTGCTCCCAGGGAAAGGAAGCAGCAGGAACGTCTGAGAGCTGCAATGGCCCTCACTGGGCTGCTTCAGAGCCCTCGGCCTGCAGATAGCAGGGGGGCTGATGCGATCCATCAGGGCCAAGGGCTCTTGGGTTGAGTGACCTGGATCTGGATCGTGGTCTTGAGTGGTGGTCCTGAGGTGTGCTTTCAGTGAGCCAAGGCTGGGAGGTGGGGCTACAGCACCCCACTAAGAGCTTCAGCAGCTGTAAGGGCCCCAGCGATTTGGGACAGAGCTTTCCCCCTCCTCCCAGGAAGCAGAGTTCCACAGAGCTAAAAAATCCAAGCAATTAATAGACTGGCCAACAT
>JAQQSW010020950.1:0-10754 GCA_028646575.1 Pseudocheirus occidentalis | reverse complement strand
TTTGATCCCTCAATGTAGAAGCTGCCAGATCCTGGGTTATCCTGATAGTGCTTCCACAGTAATCAAATGGTTTTCTCTTGGCAGCCTGTAATATTTTCTCCTTTAACTGGGTATTCTGGAACCTGGCAATACCATTTCTAGGAGTTTTCTTTTGGGGATCTTTTTGAAGATGTGATCGGTGAATTCTTTCAAGTTCTATTTTGCCCTCTGATTCTAAAACATCAGGGCAATCTTCTTTGAGGATTTCTTGAAGGATGCTTTCCAAGTTCTGATCTATCATCTTAGCTCCCCTGCTGAGTCTGCAGACCAGGGGCTCTGAAGCAGCTTGGTGGGGGCAGCCAGTTCCAGCAGTTCCCTTCCCCCACTGCTTCCTTGCCCTGGGGGCAGATTGGTGGAACTGCTTTTCCTCCCACAAATTTAGTTTCAAAGTTTCACTTTCACTAACTGTCTCTGATCCTGGTTTGGTGGATTTGAAGATGCCCTCAGGTGCTTTAGATCTTCTCTGAATAGACTCATGCTGTGGCTTAGGAGGCTAGGCTCTTCCTGGTCGCCCTGGGGCCTGGCCTGGCGTGTTGCGGTTTTCTGGCTGGGCTTGTCTCGTCTCCTGGCCTGCCGTTGGCTGGGCTCATCTTGTCTCCTGGCCTGCCGGCCTGTTGGATGAGGCCCTCCTGCCAAGCTGCCCCTCTCCAATAGATGTAGAAGGCTGGAGATCTGTAGATCTTCTCTCCTGAAAATTGGCTGCTGCATGGCTCGGCTCAGCTCAGCTCCTTCCTACCACCCCGGACCTGACCGTGGTCTCAGCTTCAGCCTGGGCCAGCTTCCACTCCTGGCCCACCACGCTGAGCCCCTGCTACTGAGCTGCCTTCAAAGAGAGATGGGTTTTCTACATTTTTGTGAGTCTGAGAGTCCTAGACTTTGTCTGGGGTCATATTTTATGGGTGTTTAGGGTGGTTGTGTGGGAGCTGCGAAGTCTTGCTGCTTCTATGCTGCCATCTTGGCTCTGCCCCCTACCCTTTTTAAAAAAAATATTATCAGCCTCATCATTTCTTACAGGATGGTAGTATTCCATTACAATCATATACTACAACTTGTTCAGACATTACTTAATTGATAGGCATCCCCAAAATTTCAAGTTTGTTTTTTGCTATCACAAAGTAAGCTCTTCTAAATATTTTAGAATAAAAATGTTACTTTCCTTAATCATTTTTGAAAATAGACATAGTAGCGGTATTCCTGAATTAAAGATTACAAGTAGTTTAATAATTTTTGTGGCATAATTCCAGATTGCTCTCAAAAATGGTTGGATCAGCTCACCGTTCTACCAGCAATGAATCAGAGTACCAATTTTTCCACATCCACTCCAATATTTGTCAAAGTGACAAATAATAATTTCAGCCAATCTAGTAATTCATTATTAAATGAAGAAACTGATATAGGTGAAGTAAGTTAGCATATTAGCATAACCATTTAGCAATAGGGCCAAGACAAGAATCTTCTACCTACAGTTAATCATTTTAATGATTCAGAAAGCATTGGCTTGTCATCAATACTATAAATTGATCATTTGAAATTAATATTTACTATGCAATACTTGTTGTAGAGCCAGTGTAGCCCAATGAAAGAGAATTAACCTAGAGTTAAAAAAGAACTGGGTTCACATTCTGCCACTTTCTGATCTTGGGCTAGTCACCTACATTCTCAAAGCTAAAGATGAAGCTGTAAGATAATAGATTGCAAAGTGCGATCAGTAGAAGGAATTTCCACACAGGGAATTGGCTATATCAAAAAAAATTTCAGGACTACTCTAAAATTAAAAAGAAAAATACTAGCTATCTCGTGTAATGCAGAGTATTTAAAATGGAACAAAATCCTATTAGGTGATTTCAGGTGACAGCAAAAATCATCCCCTTAGAAAGAATTTTCATTGGAAATACCTGTTTCCAAAACTCCTGTCTGGCTTTTTATTTTTGTTCAACTGCAATTGCCACCTATTTGAAAAATATTTTTCATTGTTCTTAAAAAATTAATTTTCTCTGAAAATAAACTTTAAAAAATTGTGGCTAGCATGTTAAGCTTCTTAGAAACAAGCTTTATTTCCCTCAATATTCTGACTTTCAAGTGACCCAGAAGCCTGATACAGAATACGCTTTGGCTTCTTACAAAGTACAGTGTAGTGAATATTCAGATGAGGGAGAAATCATTTTTAAAATGTTTTAACAATGTGCACTTGACTGCTTACCAGTGGAGGTTTTATTTTTTCCCTTTAGTTGTCATCTCTCTAGGTGAAATGGACATCATCCCCATTTTCTATCCAGAGTGATAGAGCTGATTTAGATTATATTTTCACTCTAGATTAGTTTAGTAGCAGTTATAGAATAGCAGCTTAGTAACAGTTATCATAGAATAGCATTGTTTTCCCACAGCTGTTGTTTTTATTGTATGATTACTGGGCCTTAGGGTAACTTCCTTTAAGTTTACAAATACAGCCTCATATATAAAATCCATTCTTTCACTATGAATCCTTTTAGATGTATATCTAAAGGGTGTTTTTTTAATGTATTTATTTATCCACAGTAAATTTCTTTGAGTTCTAACTATCATGCTATAAGAGGCACCTCATGGAGAACATTCAAGGAGATACAAGGTTAACTTTCCATTTCCCAGAATAGTTGACCCATTCGAAGTTGCAACAGAATTTGGTTAAGTTTATAATCTGTCATGGGGCTAGTCCTTGGATACTATCCTCAGTTCTGAGCAGCACATTTTCAGAAGGAGAAAATGAAACACAATCAAAGAGACTGGATGACATGTCATTGGAAGATTTGGTTAAAGATGTGATGGTATTTAAGTTGGAGAAAAAAGGACTTATATGAAACATGATAACTGTCTTTAAAATTGGATGGACTGTCATATAGAAGGAGTAGCTTTTTTCTAGGTGTCTCTGTAGGAGAGAATGACGATCAGAGAATGGATTACAAAATATGCAGTTCTATATAGCGAAAGCGAAAAAATATTAAACTTGAGTCAAAAGGACTTGGTTCAACTATCTCTGAAGTTGAGGGTATTGGAATAGATGGCCTCCAAAGTGTCTTCTAACTTTGGATCTATGATCCTGAAATCCTATAACATCCTTCATTAAATAAGACCTTCTGTGACCTTATATAAGTCACTTAACTTGTATAGCATTCAGTTTCCTCATCTGTCAAATGAGGGAGCTGGAGTTAATGTATTCCAAGGCCGCTTCTAGCTCCAAGTCATATGGTCTCAAATTGTAGGAAGGTTGTTTTGACTAAGAGGGGAAGAACAAAAAGAAACATGATGATCAAAATTGTCTAACAGTAGAATGGATTGCTAGAAGACACTTATAAGCATAGGATAGTTAACCACCTGCAATAAATAACGGTGATTTGTGTTTTGGGTAGGTACTATCACCTCAAAGGTTCTTTTCAAGTTTAAGATTCTGTGATTTAACTTGGTTTAGAGCCTATTTTATTGACACCTCGTTTTTTTAAAACTCATATTTATATAGTTTTATGGAATCATTTAAGGGGTATGGGTAGGATAAGGGTCATAGAAGAGGAAGAATAACTGCTTAGTGACTGGATTGTTTTTAAACAGTTATGCTAGATGTTGCCTCCCATTCCAATATAAAAAGTTGGCCAACACTTGATTAATATGTCAAATGAATATCTGTCTCCTGGTTTCCTTCATTTGGCTCCCCAGAACAAACACACTTACTTCTCCAAACTATTAAATCATCTGCATTCATTTGAATAATTGGGAACTGGCTTAGGAAAGGCCTTGTCAAAGACAGGTAGGAAGATAGGGATGCTGAAAATCTCAGGCTCAAGTTGTTGGCAAGGTTTTGGTGAGAATTTTGTTGAAAAATTGATTCTCTTTATGAATACTGTCCCTTCATCTTTGTAATATTCAAAAAAGTATAATAGATTTTATGCATTTGAACATCTGTGGGAAATAGTGATTTGAGTTCTTTCAACAAATGAATGTCTACCATTCAGCTATCCAAGGTATCACTAAGCTGAGGTCACTGAGGCTAGTGATTTTTGCATATATTTGTCCTTTATTTGCACACTTGATTTGCCCTGGGTCTATATTTTTTGAGGTTTTTTTAGTCTTTTCAATAAAGGAATAAGCCTCCTCAATGCCCAAGTTTAACCTCTACCTTAGTTTATTAAGGAACAATTCTATTTCTGACTCTTGTCTAACCACTAAGAAGACCTTCACAGATTGTGGGACATAGGAATGGGGGCTGGATGAATGTACCCAGAGTACAAGCACGAATAAAGCATGGAAGAGGCAGTTTTATTCCCACACAGAAGAGTACATTATTTCTCCTTTAACAGCATGACTAATGTGGAACTATGTTTTATAGGATTGTACAAATATGACCCATATCAAAATTGCTTACTGTCTTAGGGAAGAGGGAAGAGAAAGAGGGAGAGAAAAAAAATTGGAATTGAAAATCTTATAAAAAAGAATGTTAAGCACTGTCTTTACATGTAATTGGAAAAAAGTAAAAGATTCTTTAAAAAGAGGGAACATTAAGAAATGAAGAATAATAGAATGATCATATTCAGTTGAGAGAGTAGTATATAGGAGTTTCTAATTAGATATTTTACATTTTGCCTCCACATCGTACAACCAGATCAAGGTTAAGTGGATTCCTTTTTTTTCTGATTGTTTCTCTATGGTCATCTCTTTTCCTCATAGTGGTCTGGTGCCATCTCTGCCACTTCCTTCAGTTACTTCAGTAGCTTATATTGCGCTGTTCAGGTGCCCAGAAAGAAGGAAAGATGCCACCTCCCTTTCCAAAGCTCATAAATCTCTATGCCAACAGAAAAAAAGATGCAAACAGAAGCAGTCTCATCCCAGGCAAAGGCTGGCCTAGGAAGCCAGGTACTCAAGGATAAGACTCAGGGAAGGAAAAGATACCTTTCCATCAACCCTACAGAGCTCACTGTGCCATCTGTATACCTTGAGGAGAGAGGAAGGAGAGGCCTGAGGTCCATGGATTGCCCCTTTAATGTACACATAGAATTCTGTGTTAGTACCTAATTAAAAGTATTCTCACTGAAGACAGAAGGGATAGAGGATTTTTTTTGCCTACTCTGAGTTTAGGGAAAGGACTGTTTTGTCATGTATTACCAAAGGGATGACATCTTGAAATGGATGAAGTGCATTTATTAGATACTTTACTGTGAGCGTATCATAGAGCTAAGAGTTAGAGATATAAAGAGAAAACAAACAAACAAAAATAAAATGAGTACATATTCTAATTGGGGGATGAAAAACATATCAATGGGTTCAACTATAGGGCTGATGGAAAGACTCCAAAACCTATACGTTCAACATCAAGGTGAATGGCAAAATCAGTGTCTGTAGTATGCATAAGAAAGTCAAATGATGAGTAAAAGCACAAACTTGGGGTGGACTCTGGCTCCAACCACTTCCAATACCTGTACAAAATTACTCTAAATAAATTTTAAAGCTACAGAATCCACAAAGGGACAGAGAGAAACAAATCTCCCACTGAAGGCAGCCTTAGCAGGCTGACAGGAAAGGTCTATCACAGCACACTGGAAGCTGAGTGCAGTCCCCCATTAGGCTTGGTTTGGCCTCAAAGTGGCCTGACAAGCAGCAGCCAGAGCAGACTTTAGGAGTGAATCATCAATAGGTGTGGTGGTTTCTGGAATTCTCAACCCATTAATACCAAAAAGAAAGTAAAAGATCAGTCAGGAACTCTGTTGGAACTGGGTGGAGGATAGGCCAGTCCAGCCCCTGCCGCTGGTGCAAAAAGTGGCAGAGTTGTGGCATCTGCAGCTGCTACCACTCAGCTGCCTCCAGAGCTCCTGGACTGCAGGTCATAGGGGGACCAAGCACCCATTCAGAGGGTAATCACTCTTGATTTCACCTGTTTGGATCTGGATTGCAGCCTTGGATGGTGGTCTTGGGGTGTGTGGTCAATGTGCAAGAGCTCATGGGGGCTATAGAGAGGGCACCCAACTAATAGCTCTGACAGCTGCAGAAACCCCAGAGACTTGGAACAAAACTCTCTCCATTTTGGAAGCAGAGTTCTGCAGTGGCAAAGAGCTCAAAGGTCAAGTAATTGGCTGGCAATATGAGCAAGCACAGGAAGGACAAACTGACAATATAAGTCCTTTTTGGGAACAAAACGATCAAGGCATGGAGTGGGAGGAAGGCATCAAAGTCAGAACTCCTGCATCAAAAACCTCCAGGAAAAATATAAATTGATTACAGGCCATGGAGGAGCTCAGAAAGGATTTTGAAAATGAAATAAAAGAATTGAAGGAAAAATTGGGAAGGGAAATGAGAATGATGCAAGAAAATCATGAAAAGGGAGTCAACAATCTGACTGAAGAAAATAACACCTTAAAAAAAATTAACTCAAATAGCAAAAGAGGCCCAAGAAGCCAATAAGGAGAAGAATGCCCTAAAAAGCCAAATTTTCCAGAAGGAAAAAAAGAATTTCAAAAGCTCACCAAAAAGAATAATTACTTTAGAATCACATTGGAACAAATGGAAACTAATGACTTTATGAGAAATCAAGGTACTATTAAAAAGATCCAAACAAATGAAAAAATAGAAGGCAATGTGAAATATCTCATTGGAAAAATCACTAACCTGACAATAGATCCAAGAGAGACAATTTAAAAATTATTGGACTATCTGAAAGCCATGATCAAAAAAAGAACCTAGAAATCATCTTTCAAGAAATTCTCAAGGAAAATTACCCTGGTATTTTTGTTCCAGAGGGCAAAATAGAAATGGAAAGAATTCACCAATCACCTCTTGAAAAAGATCCCCAAAAGAAAACTCATAGGAATATTACAGCCAGGTTCCAGAGTTCCCAGATAAAAGAGAAAATATTATAAGCAACCAAGAAGAAACTATTTGAAAATTGTGGAAACAAAGTCAGGAAACACAAGATCTAGCAGCTTCTATATTAAGGGACTGAAGGGCTTGGAATATGATATTTCAGAGTTCAAAAGAGCTAAGATTAAAACCAAGAATCGCCTACCCAGCAAAATTGAATATAACGTTTCAGGGGAAAATATGGTCATTCAATGACATAGAGAACTATCAAGCATTCTTGATGAAAAAAACAGAGTTGAATAGAAAATTTAACTTTCAAATGCATGAAGCAAGAGAAGAATGAAAAGGTAAACAGAGAAAAGAAATCATAAGGAACTTATCAAAGTTGAACTATTTATATGCCAACATGGAAAATCAATAATTGTAACTTATGAAACTTTTTTCAGTATGAAGATAGCTGAAGGGAATATAAATGTATGCACAGGTATGTGTGTGTATGTGGGTATATGTGTGTGTGTATATATATATATATACATATATATTTATTTATCTATGGACATTTATAAAAACACATACATATATATATGCCTATATAGGAGGGTATATGGGTGTATGAATACATATATCAGTGTGTGTATATATGTAATAGCTCTGACAGCTGTGAAAACAATTTCAGCAATTTGGGACAAAGCTCTCTCCATTCTGTAAGCAGCACTCTACCACAGCAAAGAGTTCAAACATCCTTAAACATCCAGTAATTGACTGGCAACATGAGCAAGCCAAGGAAGGACAAACAGACCACAGAATCCTTTTTTGGCACAAAAAAAGATCAAGGCATGGAGCAGGAGGAAGACAACAAAATTGGAACTCCTGCATCAAAAGCCTCCAAGAAAAATATGAACTGATTACAGGACATGGAGGAGCTGAAGAAGGATTTTGAAAATCAAGTAAGAGAAGTGGAGGAAAAATTGGGAAGAGAAATGAGTATGATGCAAGAAAATCATAAAAACTGAGTCAACGGCCAGGTAAAAGAGACCCAAAAATACACTGAAGAAAATAATACCTTAAAAAATAGACTAACTGAAGTGGCAAAAGATGCTCAAAAAGCAAATGAGGAGAAGAATGCATAAAAAGCTGAATTTACCAGATGGAAAAGGAATTTCAAAAAAATCACTGAAGAGAATAATTCCTTCAAAAGAGGGGGGATTCTTAAAAAGGCTCTAGACTTTAAGGGGGATGATAGAGGGGAGGGCAGATTGGGGAAGAGGGTAGGTAGAAGTAAACACTTTTGTAAAGGGACAGGGTCAAAGTAGAAAACAGAAGTGGGGGTTGGGATAGGATGGAGGGAAATACAGTTAGTCTTTCACAATATAACTACAATGGAAATGTTTGGCATAACTACACATTTACAAGCTATGTTGAATTGTTTGTCTACCCAGTGGTGGTTTGTGAGGAGGGAAGAAGGGATAGACTATGGAAAACAAAGTTTCAAAAACAAATGTTAGAAAATATGATGTTGTTGCTGGTCTTTTTTATGCAACTGGGAAATAAGATATACAAGCACTGGGGTATAGAAATCCATTCTGCCCTTTGTAATGTTATGCACAAGCAGATTCCCAAAAGAATGCTATTGTGAACAGCTTTTAAGGTTCATATTCACAGTATAGTGAACACTCTGTTTATTCCATTACAAATCAAGGCAGGTATTCACAATACATCACAATATAATATTCACAACATTACATCTTATGACAGAAAATCACAGTATAGTGTTCATAACAACTTAACATTAGAATGGCTATACAATTTTCACTACAGTGGCCACAACGTTTAGAATAAGGAACAAAATAATAATCATTTAGTTTCCCTAAGGGGAAATCTTCCTCACTTAATCATTAAATCAATTCACAATACATCAGTCTTCCACTCATGGGGTAACCATTAACTTAATCAGTCACTAATCTAGATTCACAATGACTAAGTATCATTAATCAAAAATAGTCATTAGAAAACCACACAAACCCTCCACCCCTCAGCATCCAACAAACCTCAGTTTCATTTTATTTATTTTATTTATTCATTTTGTTTATTTATAGACATTTATAAACCCATATACATATATATGCCTATATAGGAGGGCATATGGGTGTATGAATACATATATCAGTGTGTATATCATCCAAGGGGAGGCCTTTTCTTCATCTTGACTCTGGGTGATCTCTCTGATTCCCTGGATCCACTTCCATGGTCCCAGCTCCCTCCTGAATCCACCAAACAGTCACCTGGATTCAGAAGCAGACAGCTGCCCTGTTCTCATCCAGTCCGCAGACATAGACAGCTCCCAGGTTATTGTCCAGTACTCAGGGAATTCCCTGGCACACATTGAAGTTCACAAGGTCCAGTACATCTCAAACCCTTCACCACTTCTCTTGCCTGGAACTCAAGGATCAGGCAGGCCATGAACAAACAAAGTCTTATCCCAGTCATGCTTCTTTAGTCCTCTAGCAGTTCAGCTAGCCCTAGGACCCGGAAGGAATATTGGCCTTCTGGGTGGAATTCACCAGATTCTTGTCTCAGGTAAACTCCTTCTCAGTTCTCAGTCAGCTTCCAAATGCTGGGAGAGAAACTCTCTCTCTCTCTCAAGAAAACTCCAACTCACTTCTTCAGTCCAGCTCCCAGATGCTGAGACAATCCTGCTTCCTCCAACAGGAAAATCCCAATTCTGTTTCTCTGTCTCTAGAATTCTTCTTTATATACACACACTGGCCTTCTCAGCCAATCCCCTTCATCTGTCAACAGGGGAGTTCACACCTTCTCAACAGGGGACAGGTCTCACCCTTCCATACAGAGGTCACACCTTCCATACTTATCCCTAAGTTACTAAATGCTAAGTATCTGCTAAACTGATTGCTGTTATACCCTACTAGAAAGTTAGTAGGAGTGGATGGGTGGGGGGAGAATATAAGAGAGAACAGATTGGGGGAAGGGGTATTCAGTAGGCTCACTATTTTTGGGTGGGTGTAGGGGAAAGATGGGGAGAAAAATTTGTAACTCAAAATCTTGTGGAAATGAATGTTGAAAACTAAAATTAAATAAATAAATTCAAAAAAGGCAAATGATAGCACCCTGGTATGTGGATAGCACAATTGTTTGGCAAATTGTAAAACCCAGAGTACTTGGGGACTTAGTGGCAAGACATGTAACAAGATCTGGTGGACCACCATGTCATGTGGTCTTTATTTGATGGAACTGAGGAATAGAAATTGTTTGCACAATGGTTAGGAATTGAGATTTGTAACTCATCTCTCTCCTATTAAGAAACAAAAACAAAAACAAAATCAAGATGTTGAATTCATAAAGGGGGCTTTGCTTAAAACTCTGTTTTATCAGTAGTATGAATATCATTATCTTCATCTTGTAAAAGAGGAAACAGAAGCTTGGGAGACAAGAGGAAACTAGTCTTAAGACAGAGAAAAAGTTCATTCCCTGGGCTTCTGAGGCTGTCTACCTTATATAAAGTTTCATGCTAAATTTCAAGTCTGATGATTTGCTACCCTCCACCCAGTTTGTCTCTTCCACATAGTACAGTAAGAAGGACTATTTAGTCTTTCAGTTTCTGTATGTAATTCACATGCAGAATGGAATTAGAAAACAGAAGAGAATCCATTCCATAGTAACCAAATAAGGTCTTTTCCTTTTACTAAGAACATTTGCCATCCAAAATGTATTCCTATCTTAAAAACAGATTAAAAATATTAAGGATTTAAAATGATGTTCTGTTGGGGCTCTTGTTGGTAATGGGTTGAATTGGTCCTCAGCTAACAGGAGGCCCGTGATTACCTCGGGGCAGAATGTGAAGGTTGCACCTGTTTGCGATAAGCAGGATTATCTCTCTGCCT
>JAQQSW010020949.1:0-10754 GCA_028646575.1 Pseudocheirus occidentalis | reverse complement strand
AAACCAAGAATCAACTACCCAGCAAAATGGAGCATATTATTCCAGGGGAACATATGGTCATTCAATCAGGTGGAGAACTTTCAAGCATTCTTGCTGAAAAAACCAGAACTGAACAGAAAATTTGACAATCAAACACAAGAAGCATGAGAAGGTAAACATGGGAAAGAAATCATAAGGAACTTATCAAATTTGAATTATTTACATGGCAATATGGAAAACGATAATAGTAACTTATGAAACTTTTCTTAGTATGAGGATAGGTGAAGGATATACAAATGTATATATATGTATACTTACACATATATCTGTATAGGAAGCTATATATGTGTATGAATACATATCTGAGCATGTGTGTATATGTGTATATAGAGGGCATTGGATCAATTGAATAGGAAGGGATGATACTTTAAAAGGTGAAATACTAAGGTGGGAGAGGACAAGAATGAGAGGAGACAGGGAGAGACAAAATGGTGTTAATCATCCCATATAGAAGAGGCAAGGGATAACTGTTACAACTTTACTTTCAATTAATCTCATTGAATTTGGCTTAGGGAAGAAATGGCATAGCCTCTAAACTGGGCATCATGCCACACAGGAGAGTAGGGGGCATGGGGATGAGAGGGGGGATGACAGAGGGGAGGACAGGGTCTGGGGGAGGGACTCTGTAGGCACACACTTAAGTAAAAGGACAGGGACAGGGTAGAGAACAGAACAAGGGAGGGGAGGATAGGAAGGAGGGACATAAGATCATTGTGACAATATGTCCACTATGACGATGTCCTGTATAATCACATATGCACAGCCTGTATTGAATTGCTTGTCCTTCCAGTGGGGGTGGGTGACAAGGGAGGAATAGAAAGAATCTAGAATATAAAGCTCTGCAATACCTGCAACTAGGAATTAAGATATACAGAGGCTGAGATAGGGAGACCCTCCCTGCCCTAGCAGAAAGTTAGAGAGCAGATCAGGGGAGGGGCTTTACAATGGGATTGCTGTTTTGGGGTTTGGGTAGGGGAAAGAAGGGGAAAAATTTGTAATTCAAAAATCTCATTTGTAAACAAGAAAACAAATAAAAGAAAAAAAGATAAAAGAAAAAAGAAAGTAATTGAGAAAATGTTCATAATGCACATGAAACTTTAAGGTGAAGACATTTTTTTAAAAGGAAACCCCATTGTTAAACATGAATAGTACACCCTAGCTTCTTAGCCTCAGGTTCCGTGTCACGCTTCACAGGGCTGTTGTGAGGTTTCCATGAGATAACATATGAAAAATCCTCTTTAAAATGTAAAGTCCTATGTGAATGTCAGTAATTTACCAAGCTTTTAAGCAGCTTCCAGATTTCTGGAATATTTCTGTTGTCTCACTTATCTTTCCCTTTGGAAATAACATTAATAATGTGGTAGCCAGCCTGGTGCTACCTTCCTCAAAAATCTTTTCCCAGTCCCCATTTGTAAACATAATTTGTCCCATTTACCCCAATGCCTAACACATGTTAGCGACTTGACCATGCACATGCAAACCTGTATTTCTCTTCCTGTTGTAACAAGGACATTGCGATATTGGCTTGAGTCCCTCTGGCTTGCTTCAAACAGATGAAAGAAAATTTTCCACTGAATTAAAAAGACACTTATGTGTCTACTCTATATAGAGCATTAGTCTAAATTTGGAAGAGATACAAAGATAAAACACAATCCATGCCTAAATGGAGCTTACAGTCCCATAAAGAGAACACATGCACACACATATATAACACAAACATACATGTGTTTCTATATGTATGTATGTACATATGTATCTCCATAAGGTAAAATGGAAAAAGAAAATTGCATAAATAAGCACAAAATGTTATGAAAAGTCTCAGAGCTGAAATACAATTTCACCCTAAGGTAATCATGACTTCATGAAGAAGTCAATATGAAACAGTACCTGGCTGGGTAAAAAGGATTTAAACAGACAATGGAGGTTAGAAAGGGTGTTGCAGGCAAAGGAAAACGTGTGGACAAAAACTAAATGTAGGAAATCTGGAAATCCTGTTTTCCTCAATGTAGAGTATGAGGAGTGAAAGCAGTATGAAGTTTTGTTTTTTTTTCTTTTTCTCATTGAGGACAGAGACAAGAAATTAGTCCCAAAGCAAAATAGAGAAGATCTATCTATAATTATAAGGTGCAGAGAAAATCTGGCATAGATTTCACCTGTGCTGTGTCAAGGATGCTATTTTTGTTTCTGGGCTTTTCATCGGGGCACTCACTCATCATTATTTCAAACAGGCTTCGGAGATGGTACTTGAATAATGACCTTAATTGCTCAACTGTTTAAGAGCAGAGTAATTAAGATTGCATCACATTACAATGTATTTTTCCCCCTCAAACCATGAATACAAGAGCATTATTTTGTTTAAGTAGACCAACAGATCATGCCAGCCTGTGTACCTTTGGGTACTCAGAGAAACTGATTCAGTTAGGCTTACTGCCATAAAGATTACCTCTAATCTATGCTATCTTCCATTTACTCTGCTCCTGGTGGTCTAAGTCAAGAGAATTATAACAGAAAGCAAACATCAGATGCCAATTTAGCAAAACTTTTAACCTTGCTTTATGTTCCTATTAACCAAGCACGTTAAAAAAAAACTTACTATTATCTGTAAAGTCTCTGGGCGGGAAGGGGGGGAGGAGAGGGGTCTTCAAGATTCACATGTCAGTATCTCAAAAGATGCCCAGATGTTTTTTGCATGTAAGCTATACTTCCATAGAATGTCTACAATTTAAAAATATATGAAGCAATGAATTACAATAGACCCAGTTATTATAAATTAATCAGAAGTAAAGAAAGAACGTCTTCCTTCATACGATGAATATAGTGTAACTCAATTCTCACTAGTATCTTTGGGGATTTATATCATGTACATGTCAGTCTCCAAAGTCCGGTAGACAACACAGTGGCAATATTTGGTAAGTGATAAAGAAGTATTAAACAGAATGAAGCAAATTTAGGATCTAAATCATTAAGTTGATACGGATTCATATAAAATTAGTGGCAAAATATTAATTGATAAGAGTGCTCAGAAGTTTTCTTTATCAGTAGTGAAGGTTCCAACTTAAGGCAAATCTAGCATTCTGGTGGTTGATGCTGGGATACACCAGGGAGTTATTCATGGTTAAGTGGAAGGTGTCAAGATCTGAGTTCAGGGGCAGCTAGGTGGTGCAGTGAATAGAACCCTGGCCCGGGAGTCAGGAGGACCTGAGTTCAAATCCAGTCTCAGACAACTTGACACACTTATTAGCTGTGTGACCTTGGGCGAGTCACTTAACCCCAATTGTCTTGTGTCGCACTCCCTCCAAAAAAGAAAAAAGATCTGAGGTCAAAGCGTGATTCTGCTACTTAGTTGTGTGATCTTACTCAGATCACTTAACTCTCTCTCTACCTATCTACACCTACACCTACGCCTACGCCTACGCCTACGCCTACACCTACACCCATGCCTACACCTACACCTACATCTACGGCTTCATCTATACCTATATCTGCATCTGCATCTACATCTATCTACATCTACACCTCTCTCTCTCTCTCTCTCTCTCTCTCTCTGTCTCTCTCTGTCTCTCTGTCTCTCTCTCTGTCTCTCTGTCTCTCTCTGTCTCTCTCTCTGTGTCTCTCTCTGTGTCTCTCTCTCTGTCTGTCTCTCTCTCTCTCTCTCTCTCTCTGTCTCTCTGTCTCTCTCTCTCTGTCTCTCTGTCTCTCTCTGTCTCTCTCTGTCTCTCTGTCTCTCTGTCTCTCTCTCTCTTTCTCTCTCCATCTACACCTGTACCTACACCTACATCTACATCTACACATAATATACATGCATACATGTAATATATACACATGTATATATGTGAATGAATGTGTGTATACACACATATACATAGGCACAGGCATAGACATACCATGTTCCGTGTCTGATGGTAAACAATGGGAGTACAACAAAAAGGAAAGCAGTCCTAGCCCTCAAAGAGTTTCTCTTCTTCTGACCTTTTTTACTTTATTCTCATGTTGAATAGAGGTCCCTAGAAAAGGATGATTTTATAAACAATCTGAATTTCAATTTAAAGTCTCTCCTAATTTCTATTCATCTGACTTATTCTTGCAATTAACACCATAAATTTAGAAGTTTTATGAAACAATAAGTTAAAATTCATAATGAATGAAAAGATTCTTCATCCCGAAGATTCCTTCCAGAAGCTGGATCTTATCAATTGGTAGAGTGGAAAGAATTGTGAAATAAGAACCTGGAAACCTTGGTTCTAGTCCCACTTCAGTCACAAGCTTGCATGGCTTTGGACAAGGATCTCAGACTATCTCAACCATAGTTTCCTCATTTGTAATATGGCTTTAACAATATACGTATCCCACAGAGTTTTTGTAAACATCAAAAAAGATAATGGACATGGAAGGGCATTGCAAATTGTATGATACTCATAAAAAGTTTTGAGATTTCCCACTCAGGAATGCTCAGGTACCATGATTTGGGCAATCCATTCAATCGTATTGTTCTGTCTCTTGTGAGGAGGGAGAAAATGGCCATGTGGTCATAATAGATCTTGATTTGGAAGTGACCTCAGAGATCATTGAGTCCACTTCTATCATTGTGCAGATGAAGAAACCAAGACCCAGAAAAGTTAAATGATTGAGCTATCAGGGTTCCCTCCCCTTCCTATTCCCCTTCCCCTCCTCTCTCCTCTCCCCCTTCTCTCCTTTTCCTCCTCACCTCCTCTTTCCTTCCTTTCCTTTCCCTTCTCATCTCTTGGAGGTTACTGCTTTTCAAGTTATTATTTATAGGGTCATTAGTTTGCAGGGCTCTGAAAGGCAGATGAATGTGTTTGAAGAGTTAAGACCTAAGAAATTGAGACTGCTCCAGATCTTAAAAAACTGAGGTCCAGAGAAGTTAAATGACTTGATGAAGATCATGCCAATAGTAAGGGAGAGGTAAGATCCTGTCTCCAAATCTATCATAATCATGGTGCTCCATTTGTAAAGTTACTTTATCTGTGCCACACAAAATCCAACAGTGTGTTCCAAGTTGTTGCCAGTGGACTTCTAGAGCAATGGGTAAACTACTGGGATGAAACTAATGGGATGTAATCTTAGTCAATGGAACAGGAATTCCTTGAGACAGACCAATTCATTTTTTATCTTTTCACCCTTAAAACCTGCCATTGTACCAGTCATATTAGGTACATAATAATAAATATCTATTGAATAAATGGATATTTAAATGAATAGATGATCTATGGGAACTCTTCCTCAGATCTATCCAGTGAGTTTCTCTTTACTGATTTACACCATGTCCTAAAAAATGAGTTTTTATTATCAGTAGCCTGTACTATTTTGAACTAGATTGTAAAAATTAAAGAGTACCTGATATGTTTGCTTTGGTGTCACATCTCAGCTGAGCCTGGAAGGGACAAATTCATCACCAGGAGTATAAGTGTCCAGTCCACAAAATCATCAAGAAAAACATAATTGTGCAAGGCTATAGGGACCAGCCTGAATATGGCTCATGGGTTTAATCACTGTCCTTCATTAGAAAGCATAAAATCTAAGATGATGTACTATTCCCAACTTTTCTGCCTGTACATTCAGTCAAAGTTCCTTTATACTCAAAACAAGGATAAGGCCAAGGTTGTCCTTTAAAGTCCAACATACTCCTCTTGGTACCTAGAAACTTGAGACACTCTAAAAGCCCGTTTTCTTTGTACTAGTATATCAGACACCACTTATAACAAAGGCTCCAAATGCTAACTTGGGGTGCAAAGAAAGGGGGCATCTTCAAAGTCCTTAGATTATGGAATCCAGAGTTCATCATGATGTAACAAGCGGCTTATAACTCAGGACTTCTTAAGGATTTGAAGAATGGTAACATTCTGTTCAAGCACAATGGCTCCATCGAATTTCCCTTTGGAATCCCTGCAGACCAGTGACCTTAGAAATGACAATTTGAAAAAAGCAAGCCACTCTGAATTCCTTACACAAATCAAACTTGATTCTTAAGTCTGTACTTCTATTTAAAGTTCTCTTTCTGTGACTCTAATTCAAGATAACTGTATCCCCTTGGCTGCCCAGGAGTTTTGAATAGGAATGGCAGCATGGTCAGACAGGCTTCTGACATTCACCCATCATCCTCAAAGAAATGTTTACCTTCAGAGGAAGAAGGGAATTGAATAGATCAGAACCAAAAAGATCCTGATGTTTCCCATAAATATAATATCACTACAAAGTATAAATACAATACCAAAAGAGAGAGACAGAGATAAACAGAGACAAAGAGATAAAAAGAAACAAAGAGAGACATAGACAAAGACATAGAGACATATAACAGCTTTCTGTTAACATCTTATTGTTGTTCATATTTTATTTTGGAAGAGGAACAATAACATCATGGGGTGATGTCTTGACTTGTGTGTGAACTGGATTTAAGTGAGACAGAGTTGCACAAACAAATCAGTCTCATTTTCTCTTTCTGAGTCATCCAAGTGGCAGGACAAAAGTCTAGATGATTGTCAATATCCCAGGATGCAGTAGATGGCCTTGGTATCTTCTGACTGACTAAACTCTAAGTACCCCACAGTGCCTGCTTCAACCACCTCCATGGCATTTGGAACAAATTACTCTCATGTATCCATTCCACAGGAGGAAGTCTTCACATTCTTGGGCTAGACAACCCCTAATTCACTGACGGATTTAAGTCCTGTCAGTAACACTCAATCTGGTTAGTCCATCTGCCAAAAAGGTTTACCAGGGTGTGCCACTGTGCATGTTACAACTTAGTGGAGCAATATATCCTATGAATCCATCTATCTGAATAATAATATATAACAAATATATCTAGATGGATAGACAGATAGATAGATATACACAGTTTATGACCAGTTTTCCTTTTATCAGAGCTATTTTTTGTGTACTTTTCCAGAGACACTGAGGTAGGAGATAAAAAAAAAAAAAACCACCCTCAGAGGTGGGAAGACCTTGATCCAAGTCCTTCTTCTGACACATAATTGCAATATGATCCTGGTCAAGTCACATGTCCTCTCAGCACTCTAGGCAACTCTATAGAAATATACATTGTCAAAAGAGTGTCTACCTAGACTGGTAGTTTCCTAATCTGAAACTTCTTCATACAAATTAAAATGAGACAAGTCACAAGCATTCATTAAACAATGACTTATATATAAAGAAATACAATCTCTGTGGTCAAGGAACATACATTTTAATACAGGTAGACAATATAATAGTAAAGGAAGTTCTAAGGACGGGGGAGCTCCTTGCAGTAGGGCACTGTACGGTAGAGAAAGATGGAGGGTGTGGAAAGAGTAACAAAGACATGAAAAAAATGACTTAAAAGCACTTCCTTAAAATGGGATTTCCAGAAAGAAATGACCAATTAGACCAGTTTTATGACCAATAAATTTGTTTTACCTTACTATACATAATTGTGCCTAAGGTTTTATTTTTCTTCTTTATTGTTGTGGATGGGAAGGAAGAGGGAGAGGAAAGGGAGGCAGATTGGAGAGCAAAATAAAATCTAATTTATATAATTTCTCTCTTTGAGGTCAATGGGAGTATATAAGTGGTAGGAGACTCCATATACCCTGGGGACGGTTGGTTGCTTAGTCTTAATACCAAGATAGTCTTTAAATAAAGTAGACAAATAGTGACTTATTTCTACTGGGTTATGATCGTAATCACCTGGTAGAGAAACATTCAGCTCTGAGACCTGAAATCAAGGTTCTATTCTAAATATTTTATCTGAATTTTATATATATATATATATATATATATGGGGGCCATTTTGAAGAAAGGGAAATGGTCAGGGGATAGGGACTGCTATGTGGGCTGTCTTGCATATAGGTGGAGGAAACTCTTTAATGCATTGTAATAAACATTCAGTAAGATCAATAGGCACTCATCTGGGTTTTAGAACTATAAAAATGAAGAAGTATTTACCAAAAAAATAGATTCCAGAACAGAGTGAATTATGTATAACATAACAATCTCTATTGTACTGCACTTTTGATTCCCCAAAAGACTTCTTTCTCCACCATCCTTCAGCAGTCTTCCCGTACTGGAAGCTTTAATCTGCCTCTACAGCTCCTTCTTCTAATTGGTCATTTTCTTCTGGAAATACCATTTTAAGGAAGTATCCTTAAGTCATTTTTTATGTCTCCATGACTCTTTCCACACCCTCCATCTTTCTCTACCATACCCTAGCTCCCCCTTCCTTAGAACTTCCTTTATTATGCTGTCTGCCTCTATTAAAATGTATGTTCCTTGAGGACAGAGGTGGTCTTTCTTTTTGCTTCTGCTTTGTAGTCCCAGAATCTAGCATAATGTTTCACACATAAGTAATTGTTTAATTACTTATGACTTGTGATTTGTCTCATTTTAATTTGTGTAAACAACTTTCAGATTATGCAACTACAAGGCTAGGTAGACACCCTTTTTACAATACATATTCCTATAGAGTTGCCCAGAGTACTGAGAGGACATGTGACACAACCAGGTTCATAAAGCAAATGTGTGTCTGAAGAAGGACTTTGGACCAAGGTGTTGGCACTTCTGAGGGTAGTTCTTTATTCACTACCTCACAGTGTCTCTGGGTGGCTACACAAAAATTAGCTCCAATAGAAAGAAGACTGGGAAAAATACAGAAGAGAGTTACAGGCAAAATGTTCATTGCATTTGTCCTTTGTTTTTGAAGGGGACCATGAAATCAGGGAAATGATGACATGATCTGCAGTTGACTGATTTGAGTGAGGGAGGGCTATGCAAGGTCACTAGCCTCACTTTCTCCTCCAGAGCTACCTGGATCCAATGACCAGATATTCATCAGGATGACTGGAAGATGGCCCAGGATGAAATGGGAGGCCCTTTTAAGTTTAACGTCTTTGCAGGTACTCATTTATAGGAAGGTAATGCCAATTCAGTTAATATAAGAAACAAGTCATAGGATGGGCCCTTTAATTAGAAAAAAAAATCAAATTGGGAGTGTAAGACATTCAGGGTTGCTGTTCCAAAGAGAAACAGTTATTATTGACACTCACTCTAAGCCTGGAGGCTCATCTGGAGGCAAAATGTTATTGTCTTACACAGAGGCACTGGCAAGGCCCATTTGTTCCTAAATATCTTCATACCAGGTGAATACAGAGTTGAGTTCCAACTTCCCCACATTTCCCCTTTGCTTAGGATTTGACTTCATTACATAACCTAACAGGAGTCACGATCTTACAGTTTTTGTATGAGTAAAAAATGAGTGGAAACGGTAGAATCATGGAAGGATAGAGCTGACAGGGAACTTAATGGACATCGCTCTAGTTTCTCTTTTTTAATATAGGAAGAAACTGGATTCTAGAGAGGGGAATTGACTTGTGGGACCTTGATTTAATCCATTTAATTTAGTTACTTAGCAGTAGAGTAGCTAGTAGAACCCAGGTTTCCTGAGTCCACACTGAGTGTTTTTCTTGTTTTCTCCACTGTTCTCTGGTAGTTTCGTGGACTTTTAGCTGTGTATCCAAATGCACGCATTGCAATTAATCTAATCTGTCCAAACAGAAGTACCAAAGTAGTGGTACAGCCTATAGATTTGTATTAAGGGACAATTAGGTGAAAGATACATATTAAATGGAAGTGAGATTCCATTTAAAGAGGATTTAGATCCTGTCACATCTAATGTGAGCAAGGCAAAGGGAAAGTTTGGTTGGAAGGCAACACTTAGCGGCATCTAGTAGAATTGATTAAATACTCACTTTCTACATAGCCCAGTAATGAAAAAAAAAGAAAGAAGAAAGAAAATGAGCTATTTTTCATATAGAGCGATGGCATGACTACCCCATTATATCTGACGAGGTAATGTACATAAAGTGCTTTGTAACTGTAAAACATGATCTGAATATGAGCTGTTATTATTCTCATAATTGTTTCTGGAGGATATATATCTTCAGTTATTTTCCCAGAAGCAGTGATGAATTCCTGTCCTTGATGACTGAAGAGGTGCATTTGCAAGTTGGCCAACCATGGGGCTCTCTAGATGAAAACTGTATGGCTAGGAGGCAGCTCAAACTCATGGCACTAATGACACATGGGAATAAGGAGAAGGGTGTGACAAGTATTTTTAGTTTAGACATTTTGCTTTTGTGCTTGACTCTTTGTGTTCCCATTTGGGGTTTTCTTGGGAAAGAAACTGGAGGGGTTTGCCATTTCCATCTCCAGTTCATTTTACAGATGAGGAAGCTGAGGCAAACAGGGTTAAGTGACTTGCCCAAGGTCACATAACTTGTAAATATCTCAGGCCAAATTTGAATTCTGGAAGAGGAATCTTCCTGACTCTAGGCCTGGCACTCTATCCATTGCAGCACCTCACTACCTAAAGTACACTGGGTACATTGCTGTCAAAAAAACAATGCAAGTTTGTGCAAGGTAATATGTTGTTATCAGAGATATAACTAGGATTTGTGGTTGATTAGCATTGGAGTAGAGAGGCAATTTAAGTCAAGTTGATTCAGTCATTCTGAAAGACCTACAACCTCTGGAAAGAGGAAGGGGTAGGAGGTGGTGACCTTGTTTGAAGTGGAATCACATTTCTTAAGTGTCTAGAGTGGGAAAGGCAATCTGCTAGATCTGAGGGAGAGAAAGAGAGACAGAGATAGAGACAGAGAGACAGAGACAAAGACAGAGATAGAGAGACACACAGAGAGACAGAGAGAGAGAGACAGAGAGAGAGA
>JAQQSW010020948.1:0-10755 GCA_028646575.1 Pseudocheirus occidentalis | reverse complement strand
TGCCTGCAGTCCTTCTTTAATCAGTTGCATGATCTCCACAATATTCATTGGTTGAGAGTTCTGGAAGCAGCTGCTATTGCCTCTACCACCCCAGAGTGGGGGCCTTGCCAAGTTCCTCTTTCTACTTTGGGGCTGGGGCTAGACAATCCACGCTCTTCTCTCAGCCATGTCCTACAGTCCTTTCCTACTGACCTTCCAAGTTGTTCTTGACATTTGTAGGTTGAGAAGTCTAGAAACTACCAGAGTTGCCAGTGAATCAGTCCCTTGAAACCTGCTCTTGTCCATCTGTGCCAGGGCAACCCATGGTGGACTGAGCTCTTCACTCAGACTGGTGCAATCTACCTTTCCTGTCAACCTGCCAGGTTGTCTTGGGCTGGAACTTTACTTCACTCTGTCATTTTATGAGTCATGCTTCTTAGAGTCATTTTTACAGGGATTTGGATGGGTTTTTGTGAGATCTCAAGGAAGTCCCTTCTTTTACTCTGCCATCTTGACTTTGCCCCTCTTTGATAATTTCTTGAAAGATGCTGCCCAGGTATGTTTTTTTGGGATAATGGTGTTCATGTTTTCCAATAATTCTTAAATTTACTCACCCAGATCAATTTTGCAGGTGAGGTTTTTTTTTTACAGTTTCTTCTATTTTTCATTCTTTTTATTGTATTTGACTGATGTCTCATAGAGTCATTAGCTTCCACTTGGCCAATTCTAGTTGTTTTTAACAACTTATTTTCTTCAGCTAGTTTTTGTACCTCCTTTCCCATTTGGCCATTTCTACTTTATAAGGAGATGTTTTCAATTTGACCAATTCTATTTTTTAAGGGATTTTTTTCAAGCTACTTCATCTTTACTACCTTATAATTTCAGCAAACGGATCAAGGTGTGACAGGGTTTATTTCACATTAATATATTAAGTGGATTGTCCTTCAAATAAATAGGGAGTTCTCTTTTAAATAATGATCTTCTCACATTCTGGCCAGTCCAAAAGGAAATCAAAGGAAATTAATGCATCCAGTGGAGAGTCACAAATCAAGCATGAAGCTTAAAGGAAGAGATAAGAATTGAATTGGTGCTGACAATAAACACCTTTTTTTCTCAGGACTGAACAGGGTCTGAAGGTTCACAGAACACTTGGCTTCGGGCACACCTGATTTCTGCTTAGTGAGGAGTCCTAAGGAGGGTGAGATAAGATATTCAATCTTCAGCTCCAGGTCTTTGCAGCCCCTTGGTGTGCAGGATGGAACTCCAAGACTATCTAAAATCACAAATTAGGAATACAAGGGAGCAAAGTCAAGCAATCATTTCTATCTTTTCTCCCCAGCTGAACAGTCTTCCCTTTATTCTTTCTCCACCAGTCCTATGTGTTGCAGGCACACTATCAAAAACTATAGCAAAGTGGTAGGGATGTCAAAGGAAAGATAATAGGAGTATGAATAAGTGTGACACCCCAAAAGGGATGGGAATGAAAAATATGGTATTCTCAAGGGCATGTCAGCACCCAGTCTTAAACCCAGACTAGACTTAACTGCTGGATGGAGATTAGGGTGGTGACAGAATGTCAGTAGGTCCTATTATGGCAGTGGGGGATAAGTCCAAACCACCTTCCCAGCTCTTGGAGCTAGAGATGCCTCAGGTGATCTAGGCTAAGAAGAGTCACAAGTATAATCCAAAATGAATTAAAAATAAGAGTGCTGGTTAGGAGCTATTGTACTGATCAGAAACAGTCCCCTCCTTTATGGGAAGCTTTGTTAATGCAATAGGAATAAAAGGGAAATGGCTACTTGAGTGCAAAATCCCACTGATGAAGGTTAAGGAGAGGTGTCAATGTCCCTTAGTTCAGCTGGAGCTCTCCAGGCTATTCCCCTTCTCTCCATGCCTGTTACCGCTAACTACACACAGGCCCAGAAGAAAGGCCAGGTTTGACAAAAGCCTCCTCACCAACTCCAATCTCAGCATCCAGGGGAATAATGGAGATGTGAGTGATGAGGATACTGCAGGTGCACCTAATGGGTCTTCTTGTCTTCTTGGGAGTAGTATGGAGATGGTAGAACCAGTCTGCAGGCATGTAGACATTTTGGGGATTAACAGGATTGTAGTAGGTGCTGGCAGCAGCTTTGGAAGCTTTTTTTTCAGCTGCCAGAGTAGATGGGACAGCAGGGTCACCAAAGGGTAGCTCCGTGGGTCCAGAATATGGAGGTGGTGAGAGTTGTATGTACTCTATGGCCCCATTCATTATGGGAGGTCCTGGATAAAACTCAGGTTGAGGTGGTACATAGGGTTAGCTTGGAGGGTTTGAGTACATTCAGTTGGCAGCTGGCATAGGAAAAGCAAAGGCTCCATTGGGCATGTAAGAGTACCCATAAAATCCATTGGGACTTCACCTCTGGTGTTTGGGGCAGCCATATTTATCATTCACAGTCCAAGCTCAATGGTGCACCCTGATGTAAAGACCAATGTGTATATGGCTGATCCTTCCCAGCCTGCTTCCCTCCTGCTTCAGCCTTCACTATTCTTCTGATATAATTTGCACCAAACACAGGCTGCTTAATCTCATAATCCTTTATTAGGAAAAAAAGGCATCATGAACAAGTCCTTTCCTTTGGACAGAAAAATAACTCTGTAAAGAGTCAAAAAGAGGCTGCCTTTCTTGGTTCCTTTGAAAATATCTGTAATGTGATCCATATCACTGAAGGAGAGCTACACATGATCATAGGTCATTGGAATGTTCTCTGTGTTATTGACAATCACTCTGCTCTCTAAGTGGTTCCTATTGAATGTCATGGCTGGGCCACATGGCCAGCTAAGGAATTGTTTTCTTCAGTCAACTTTTGTCCTTCCTTTTCCAAACTGTTGCCTCTCTCTTGAATGCCTCTTATTTATGTTCCCAATTTCTCTTCTACCTCTTTTATTTGACTTTTAAATTCCTTTTTTGAGCTCTTCCAAGAAGGCTTTTTGAGCTTGAGATCAATTCATATTTCTCTTTGAGGTTTCTGATGTAGATATATTAACAATATTGCCCCCTTCTGAGTTTGTCTTTTGATCTTCCCTGTCACCATAATAACTTTCTATGGTCAATCTACATTTTTGCAATTTGTTCATTTTTTGCCTATTTTGTGACTTTTGAAGATGAACCCTCCTCCTGTGATATAAGGAACATTGACCCAAAATTATTGTGCTGGGGGCCAGGGACCTGGTCACTAGTTTTGTACACTGGGTCATAGGTGCTGGCAACTTTTTCACTGAGCTGGGGTGACCCAGAGTAGTTGTGCTTATTTTTGTCAGGTGTCCAGGACTAGCAACTTGCCTTCTGAGTTGGGACTGGAGGCCTCACAGCTGTCCTGCAGTGCCACTGGCCTGCTGAGCCAGTACTGAAGGGCTTCAGTTACTGCTCCTTGCTGTGGCTAAGAGCTCCCCATGGCTTGTAGGGACACTGTTTGCATATGGCTGCTCTCCCTTTTTACATAAATGAGACAGACTTTTTCTGAAGTCCTAAGTTATCAGAATCTGGAAAATCATTTCACTCCATCTTTTTGTAGGTGATGTCCCTCCAGAATCTATTTAGAGGTTTGATTTATTTTTGTTTCTGAGGGAAACTGGGGAGAGCTCAGCAAACTTTCTGGCTTTTTTCTGACATTTTGATTCTGATCAAATTGAGGATTTTCTAAATATTAATTCTATCTAAATATGTATGTATGTATGTGTGTATGTATGTATGTATGTATGTACCTATCTATCTATCTATCTATCTCTATCTCTATCTATCTATCTATCTATCTATCTATCTATCTATCTATCTATCTATTCTATTGGATGTGGGAAATACACCATAACAATCAGGATATTGGACAACACGCAGGAAAGTACTATTGAGCTGCATCTTAAAGATTAGGGTTCTAAGTAGCAGAGGCAGGATAGCACTCCAACCATGAAAGAAGTGCCTCAATATACAATGCACATGGAAAATCATATGGGTATAAGAAATAATTCTACTCAGCTAGATAGAACAATTTAACTAGAAAATACCTAGAATGAGGGGAGAAGCATGCACTGAGCCTAGAAAGATTGCTTATAGTCAGATAGTAAAGTATTTTAAATACCCAAAGTAAGAGCCTGTAATGCATATTAGAGTGAGTAGGGAATCACTGAAGATTCTCATGTAGGAAAGTAGCATGTTTACATATTCCAACATTAATATCCAATAATTACATGAAGTTTTCATCAGGAAAAGAGCATATGGTTGAATTGTACTACTTTTTGAGCATCCTCTAATTTTTCATGGGAATGGAAGACAATATAGAAATATTATTTTTACGATGAGGTATGCTGAAAAGTTGTTGTCACTCTAATGTTAATTGATGGACCTTGATTGAGAAATAATACCACTCAGTGCTCAAGTCAGGACAAAAAAAGTTTTGATGAATTGGGCTGAACAATTCAGCTTGACTTACTCTCCTCACTACATTTATAATAATGCATTTGGCATTTACTAAGAAGTAAGCTAAAAATAGGGCATTAATTCAACGAAGTGTCAGTCTTGCATAAAGTGAAATCTAAGGTATTCTGGTGTGGAAGTTGTGAAGGAAGTAGTGGTTATTTCCGGCAAGATCTGTAGGCTTACACTAAAAACTTTCTTTAAATAAAAAGTTTAGCAACATTCCTAAGCTCAATTACTATATGACCTGCTTCCAAGAGGCTGGACAGGCAAAGAGTTGTACTATAAAATACCTCCAGAGAAAAGTTCTTCAAGATTCTGCTAATTAGAATTTGAATAGCATATTTGAATGGAAAGATCCCTAAAAGATCAAAGAATTGCAGAGTCTCTTTTGTCTGTCCTATATTTTTGTATCTCCAAAAGAATTTCTCATCCCACCAAGTGGTCACACAGTCTTTTCTTGAAGATTGCTTGTGAAGAGAACCCTGTTCTTGCTGAAGCAGATCATTCCACTTAGAGCTATCTATAATTGGTTAGAACCTTTCCCTTTCCTCCAACACCATGCCTCAAGCTATCAGTAAAGAATGTATTTGACTTTTTTTTGTAACATTCACCCAATTTCTCCTAGTTCTCCCCCTGAGAATAAAAAGGGGAAAAAAAGATTTACTAGTTCATCCGCATGTTAAAAAACAGCATTTTATTGTGTTCCTCACAGCCTTATGTGAGGGGTCAAATACAAGTTTGTTGACTATTATGATTTAGAGCTGAAAATGATCTTAGTTTCCAACTACTTCATTTTACAGAGGAGAAGAGTCAGTGTTAGAGAGGCCTTATTACTTAGTGTAATACCATTGAGTCAGAGATTTAGAACTAGGAAGAACATCAGAGTATATGTAGTCCAACACCCTCATTTTAGAGATGAAGAAATTCAGCCCAGGAAGTTAAGTGACTTTCCTAAGCTCACACAGGTGAGAAACATCAGAAGTGGGACGGTGACACAGCTAATAAGTGACAAAGCTAGAACTCAATTTAAATATTCCTGATCCTTAATCCAGTGTTGTTGTTTTTTCCCTTCATATTATAAAGTTTTATGAATTGGAGTATTCCCTAAATCTTGTGTTCACATATAAATCACAATTCAGTTCAACCTTCTAACCTCAAGGAAATAAAGTGAAATCTAAGGTGTTCAGCATTAGTCCCTCAAATTGTTGGGGGTTAATCATTCCTGTGACTTGCCTGCATATCCTTTTCCCTCCTAATAGTGTGTCAGTAACTCTTGAATTACAGTGGTACTAGAGAATCTATTGACTTTGCATTCAACTCTGGATAAAGGGGAGACCAAAACCTGAATGACTGTGCTTATACCTAAATGTTCTAGTAGGTCACTGTTGGCCTAACAAGCTTTGAACTCAATTGTTTAATTCAGGTTCTTAGACCTGATTTCTGCTAGCTTGTCTATAGAATGTGATGAGGAAAATAGAGCTCATGTTTAAGAATCACAGCAAGAATAAAAATAAAATGTTAAAAAAATCAAATCTAAGAAAATTCCAAAAGATTCATGATAGAAAATGCTATTCACCTTCAGAAAAAGAACTAGAGTTGGAAGGCAGATTGAAAGATCCTATTCTTTCTTTTTTCCATTTTTCATGGTTTTTGCCTTTTATTCTGATTCTTCTTTCCAAATATGACTAATGTGAAAATATGTTTAATATGATTATACATATGTAGCCAATTAGGGAGGTGGGACAGGATGGAGGGAGAAAAAAATTAGGACTCAAAATCTCATAAAAAATGAATGTTGAAAACTATATTTACATTTAATTGGGAAAAAATGAAACACTATTAAGTGGGAAAAAATAAATACCAAAGATGCATAAGGATATGAAACTCCATATATACATACAAATATCCATTCTCCCTCTCTCTCTCTCTCTCTCTCTCTCTCTCTCTCTCTCTTTCTCCCTCTCTTTCTCTCTCTCTCTCTCTTTCTCTCTCTCTTTCTCTCTCCCCTCTCTCTCTCTCCTTCTCTGTCACCAAATACATGAATTTAGCTGAGTAATGATTGACACATAGTAGGTTCATGATAAATGTTTATTGACTGATTATACTGAATTCTCATTTTCTTCTCTTCAGACAATTTTGTTTCATCTTCTCATGTTGCCAAGAGAAACAAACAGCAGGAGGCTGATTGTCAGTCTTTTGGTAGTCACTCAAAAAGATAATATGTCAAAGGTGAGGGTGATCTATGAGATATCAATATCACAACCTATCTTTCTGCTGAGTAAGAAAAAGCTGTGCAGGATAAATTAAGAAAAAAAGAAAGCTCTAGAGAACTGCATCAGAGCTTTATGTCTCTGACAGACTATTATGAGATAGCTCTTATGAATGATTACATTTTTAACATTTTAAAAAGTCATTCCAGAAGCTATGAACTATATAAATAATTTAGCCAGACAATATTTATAATTCTGGCTGATTTTTTTCTTCATTAAGGAAACATTTAGACCTATTCTCTGACCCATGAAACAGTTCAGAAAGCAGTTTTTAATGCACAATATTTCCAACATCAATTAGGTTGGGGGGGTTACTGGTAATTTTAAATCTCCACCTACTCTGATGCAAAATTATTGGGTTTGTCTTCTTGGATTTGCCCCCATGTTATCAAGTGCTAAAGGACACACTTGATACAAATGCGACTACCCAGTATCTTATCAAAATATTTTTAGTTGAGTCCACATGAATTAAGAGAAAGCTTAAGAATAGACTTCACTAGGCCAAAAGCAATAGCCAAGGCATGGATCAAATTCCTACAGAGATACATACAATAAGAAATGTGCATGGTCATTTATTCTGAGAATTGACCTAATGGAAAATGCTCTTGAACTCCAAGGTCATACATAGAGTGTGTGGTGGGGCTGGGGGGGGGGAAGTTGGGAGGGAAGAGGAGGCACATACATAGTTCCTAGCCAGTATAACACCAGAATCTACCATTCTAGAGGAAAAGGGAGGTTTTCTGGGTAGCATTGGCCTGGCAAGGGAAGGGAATTTGCCTCATTGATAGAATCTATTTTAAGAATTTTTAAGTTTTTGAGTTTGAGTACCAGAACTTATAGAAAAATAATATTTCTAGTAGAATTCTTGATAAAGTAAACTTGTTGGAGAATCATATAACCCCTGTGACTGAAGAACAAAAGTCACATCATGGGGAAAAAAACAAATAAAAAAAACTTGCTAGCTTGGGGTGGCTAGGTGGCACAGTGAATAGAGCACTGGCTCTAGAGTCATGAGGGCCTGAGTTCAAATCCACTCTCAGACATTTAACACAAAAAACTAGCTGTGTGACCTTGAGCAAGCCACTTAACCACAATTGCCCTACCTACCCCCCACACCCCAAAAAAAGAAAAAAGAAAAGAAAACTTGCATAGGAAAGCTGAAATGCAGTTTGGTAGAAATTATATTTAGGCCAATTACTTCAACCCTTATACCACAAGAAGCTCAAAAGAGAGAGAAGACCAAAAGATGGATATCTTCTACAACTGCATATGAGAAAGAATTTTTTAACAATGTTAGATAAATTATATACTAAGAGGAAACAGAAAAGTTTGATTCCATAAATTTAAGATGTTTTCACATGAATAAAATAAGTGAAGATTACAATTAACAGAGGAGGAAAAATTTAATTGAATATTGTTTATAAAATTTGTCATGGAAATATACATGGAAATGATATAAAAACATACCATCAAGAGTCATTTCTTAATACATTAGAGTCCAAGGTAAAAGAAGAGTCTAAAAAAGAATTGAAAATTACCACATAAACATATTCAATTTGAGCATTCATAACAGGAATGTAAAATTGTGTGATTTTACTTTTTTAAACAGTAAAAATTAGTAAAGATAACAAATGATTAAGAATGGCAAGTGTTTTTAACTGTACAAAGTCTAACATGCCAAGGGACTTTTGGTAGGGATGTGAAATGACTCAAGTTCAATGTAAAATTATGCAAAAAAGTGACTAAACCTTTTGATCCAACAACCCAATTACTGGTAATGTACCCCCAAGAAAGAAAAAGACAAAATATATTCAATATATCATGATTTCATGTGACATATATATGTATATTCTTCTACATATTAAAATATATATATTGGTAGCATCACTCTGTGGTAGTAAGTAAAAACAAAGTAGTTATTCAACAGTTTAAGAAAAGATTTAAAAAGCTGGACATAATGAAAACTCTGTTTAATATGAAATTATGAACATGAAAAATTCAAAGTAACATGCATGGAACATCTGTCATATAACAGAACAATGAACAGAATAGAGCCAAGAAAGCAATGTACATATGAATACCCAATGTAAATGCACAGATTGCCAAAAGGAGTCAAAATATTTTTTCTTTTAATTAAAGGTCCTGGAAAGCATAAGATGAATATGCTTTACCCATTTATGGCAGAGAAGTGGAGGACTAGTTGGCTAATAGGTTGTACATATTGAAAATTGCTGTCATTGTAATGAACAAAAATACCTCATTGGAAAAACAACTGACTTGAAAAGTAATCCAGGAGAGATCACGTAAGAATTTTTGAGGTACCAGAAACTCATGGTAAAAAAGAGCCTAGGCAGTATCTTTCAAGAAATTATCAAGGAAAACTGATCTGCCATTCTAGGACTAGAGGGTAGAATAATTATTGATAAAATCTACAGTTCACCTCCTGAAAAAGAAGCCAAAATGAAAACCCCAAGGAATATTGTAGCCAAACTCCAGAAATATCAAGTCAACGAGAACATACTGCAAGAAGTCAGAAAGAAATAATTTATATATTGTGGAACTGCAGTCATAGTTACAGAGAACCTAGCATCTTCTTAATTAAAGATTAAAGGACTTGGAACATGATATTCTAGAAGGCAAAGGAAGTTGGATTGCAACCAAGAATCAACTACCCAGCAAAACTGAGCACAATATTGCAGGGTAGAAGATGGATATGCAATGAAATAGGGGACTTCCAAATTATCCAGATAAATAATTCAGAGTTGAACAGAAAATTTGATCTTCAAATATAAGTCTCAAGAGAAGATAAGTAAAATAAGTAACGGAAAACAAAGAAACATGTAATTCAATAAGGATGAACTGTTTACATCCTTACATGGGAAGATGATGCTTGTAATTCTTGAGAACTGTATCTTTATTTTGACAGATAGAAATGGTGTGAATGCACAAAGGGTGTTGGTATAAGTTCAATTTGAGGTAATAATAAAAAATAATTAAAGGAAGGAAAAATATTGTTCTGGGAAAAAAAGAAAGGATGAGGCAGAACAGAGTAAATTACATCACATGAAGAAGTACAAAGGCGAATTACAATAGAGGGAAAGGATAGAGGGAGGCAAGCATTAATTGAACCTTACTTTGATCAAATTTGTCTCTGATAGGGAATAACAAACACAATCAATTGGTAATAGAAATCTATGTTACCTAACAGGAAGTAGAAGGGGAAAGTAAAGGGTGTGGTCTGATAGAAGACAGGGCAGATTGAGAAAGGTAGTGGTCAAAAGCAAACATTGGAGAGTAGGGAAAGGGTGAAAGGATAGAGAAAAGCATAAAATGAGGAAATTAGGATGGAGAGAAGACAGTTAATAATCATGACTTTTTAACTTTCAAATAAAGAAGCAAGAGAAGCATGAAAAGGTAAATAGGAAAGAGAAATTATAAGGAATTTAATAAAGTTGAACTGTTTACATTCCTACATGGAAAGACAATATTTGTAACTCATGAGACTTTTCTCGGTATGAGGATAATTGAAAAGAATACACATACACACGTATGTATGTATTCACACATGCATTTGTATGTGTAGGTGGGTGTATATGAATGTGTATACGTGTGTATATGCATTATATACACACATATGTGTGTATACACACACAGAGGGCATAGAGTATGTTCAATATGAACGGATGATATCTAAAAAATCAAATTAAGAGGTGAGAGAGGAATATATTGAGAGAAGGAGAAAGGGGGAGATAGAGTACGGTAAACTATCTCACAAAAATAAGGCCAGAGAAAGTTATTACAAAGTAGGGGAAGAGCAGGGAGGTGAAAGGGAAGGAGTCAACCTTGCTCTCATTGGATTTGGCTTAAGGAGAGCATAACATGCACACTCAGTTAGGTATCTTACCCTACAGGAAAGTATGGGGGAAGGGGATGAGAGTGGGGGGTGATGACAGAAGGAAGGAAAGTTTGGGAGATGGAGTCAGAAGCAAACACTTTTGAAAAGGGACAGGATCAAAGGAGGAAATAGAATAAACGGAGGTGTGATAGGATGGA
>JAQQSW010020947.1:0-10755 GCA_028646575.1 Pseudocheirus occidentalis | reverse complement strand
GATCGAAAAAAGAACCTAGAAAGCATCCTTCAAGAAATTCTCAAGGAAAATTGCCCTGATATTTTAGAACCAGAGGGAAAAATAGAACTTGAAAGAATTCACTGATCACCTCCTGAAAAAGATCCCCAAAAGAAAACTCCTAGAGACAAATCTGGTCTCAGCCACTTAACTCGCCATGTGATCCGAGACATGTCACTTAACTTCTGTCTCAGTTTCATCACATGTAAAATGGAGATAATAGTACCTTGCTGTGAAGATAAAATGGGGAAAAAACTTCAAGAGTTCTACAAATGGTTATGATGCTGCTATTCGGTTCTATGGAACATCTGAAGACCATGTGCGAGCTGGAGAGCATTTTAGGATGGGGGTAAAGTGACTGAAGACTGTGCCAACCTAAAGACTGACTGAGGGAATCCAACATTTAGCCTAGAGAAACCTGGGGAGAGGTGGTGATAACCTACCATTCTTGTTCCTCTAATTCCAAGAGCACTGGACTAGGAATAATGGGCAAAAGTTGTGGAAAAGAACTTTTAACTGAGCATTTTGAACAATTTTCTAACTATCAAAGGTGTCTGAAAATGGAATTAGCACATTACATTGATGGAGAGTAGGTTCCTTATCAACTTTAAAATCAGTAAGTTGGATTAGGTGATCTCTAAAGTATTTTTCCAGCTCTAAATCTATGCTTGTCTTGACTAAAAGTTTAAGTAGTAGAGGTTGTGGGAGGGATCCTTGGTCTGATACAGCTTGGACTAAACGACCTCCAATATTGGTTCCAATTCTGTGATTCTATGCAAGAGAAACATCCAGCCTGTGACAACTTTATCTTTCAGGGACCCTTCTCTAATTATACAACCTCTGGTCCTTAGGTCTCAGACAGTACTATCTTTAACTCTAGTGTTCTTATATGACAAACTACACCACAAAGCGATAATCACTAAACTGCTTAATAACTGGTTAAAAAACAAACCCAAGGGAGGTAGAACAGCAGATAAGATCAGGTAAGATCAACAACCCAGAAAAGCAAACACAGTAGAATAGTGCTATTAAACACAAAGGCTCCTGATGCTTGGGTAAGGACAAACACAATCAGAAAAGCTGGAAAGCAGTTTGGCAGAGTCGAGGTTCAGACGAACATCTCCTATGACGTTATCAAGATAAATTCCACAAGCACACGAGACTTAGACTTTTATGTGGTGACATCAAAAACAAATTACTGAGGAACAATGAAAAAAATTATGCTTCTGATCTATGCATGGGGAAGATTTCATAACCAAACGAGATAATCCGAACTGTTAAATGGTCAAAGGATATGAACAGGCAGAAATAAGATGAGAAAAAAATGGGAGAACAAAACTGGTGGGGGGCTACAGGAAAACAAGGATACTATTGCACTTCTGGTGATATTCAGCTATTCTGGAAAACAATTTCTGAAACCGTGCTGCAAAAGTCATGAACCTATGCATACCTCTGACCTAGTAACAGTTCACTATTGGGCCTATATACAGTCTAAAAGGTTCAAAGAAAAATGGAAAAGGGCTTATTTGAATAATAATATTCATAGCAGCTATTTTTGTAGAAATCAAGGGAGTACCCATTGACTGAGAAATGGCAAAACAAATTATGGTTTATAAATAGAATATAATTATGTCTTAAGAAAAGAGGAAACATAATTTCAGAGAAACCTGATAAGACTTGTATGAACTGATGAAGAGTGAAGTGAGGAGAACCAGGTCAATCAGTCAATAAACATTTATTAAGCACCTACTGTATGCTGGGCATTGTGTTAAGTGCTGGAACTAGGAAGGGACAGTCTAGCAGCTCACAATCTAATGAAGGAGACAATAAGCAAACAAATATGTACAAACAAGCTATCACCAGTATAAAAAAAAAAAAGAATAATTAAAAGAGGGAAGGTGCTAGAATTTGGAGGAGTTGGGAAAGGCTTCTTGTAGAAGATGAAACCCTAGTTGGGACTTAAATGAAGGGAAGCCAGCAGGTAGAACCAAGGAGGCATTTTAGGCATAGGGAACAGCAAGAGAGAATCCTTGCAGTTGAGAGATGGCATGTCTAGTCCACGGGACAATAAGGAGGTCAATGTCACCTGATCAAAAAGTAAGGCATTAGATGTAAGGTGGAGAGGAGCACAGGGTATGAAGGGCTTTGAAGACCAGATCATATTATAAAGAAGAGTGTGAGAGCTGACGAGCTGAGATGAAGCACATCATTCACATCCCAGCAGAGAAGGGAAGGGACTCACAACACAGAATGAGATGGACATCTTATTAGTATGTGTTCAGTGTAGGAATATGCTTTCTTTGACTATGCATATCTGTTACAAGGGTTTTTTTCTTTTTCTTGTTTTTGTTCAATGGAAGTAAGGAGTAGGAAGAGAAAATAAATGCTTGTTAATTGAAATTTTTTTACACAAAATTTTTTTTCAAGAGAGAACATATAATGAAGATGTCACCTGGCAACAGATGGGATAGGGAAGGTGGATGAGTAATGGACTGAGAATGACTCAAGTTGTGAATCTTGGTAACTGGAGAAAGATGGGGCCACCCTTAACAGAACCAGGGAAAGACAAAGGAGGAGTTTCAGGGGAAAAATAGAGTTCTCTTTTGGACAGGCTGAGTTTGAGTCTGCAATGGGGGCATTCAATGGGATGCAGGTAATGCAGAACAAAATACATAGATTTATAAGTCCTCTGTATAGAGGTGACAAGTGACTTCAGGATAACCTCTCCTGGAACCTAGTGCTATTGATTCCATCTCTGTAAAGCTTCTCCTATGAAAACATTCCTGGAATAGTACAATACTCCTCTAACTGGTCTCCCTATTTTCATTCTTTTCTTCATCAAATCTATCTTTTATATGACTAAAACTTTTTAATAAAAATATTATTTATTACGAATTTGGCAAACATTCAGAAACGTGGTGATTTCTTTATATAAATAAAAAGAGAATTGTATATGAAACCATGAATTTCCATTATAGAAGGCTTGATTTTTAAAATACGTAATAAATGTAACACAGTAGTTACAAAGCTGTCTTTGATTCTTTCTGAACTTAGTTCAGCTCTTTTATATGTTTTCAGAATGTTTCACTGACATACATCTTCCTGGCATCACTAGCCATTACTTCCCACTCCTCAAGCCTGTCCTAGTAAAATCAAGCAGAACCAATTTGGATGAAAACCTTTCTCATCCTGAACTCTTCCAGCGTAACACCTTTCTGCTGAGAAGCAGAAAGCAAGATGCACTGCTGGGGGCTTCACAGCATTAATCGGTTTTCAAGTCTTTCAAAGTTGTACTCCTTAACAAGGCTGAAGTCACATTAACTTTTCTCATATACAGATTAGGGCCTGTCACTCGTCTGTTAAGTGGGTTTCACTGGCTCCTTATTCTATTGCAAGGATCTTTAAGGTCCAGATAATATGTTTCAGGAGACCTATGGGGGAAAAAAATTACATCTTTATTTCCACTCATGTCTAACTGAAGCTTAGCATTTCCATCAGTTGTAAGGCAACAAACCACAGCATTACCAACAGTATCTGTGACTCACCAAGAAAAATCAGGTATTTTCATGTGTTACAGATATTTACAGTTGCTTCACATGTACATCTCAAACCAATGTTTGTACTCTTTGATAATTTGTGATTATGATTTTTTTTTTTTGCTTTTTGGAGGGGGGAATTGTGGTTAAGTGACTTGCCCAAGGTCACACAGCTAGTAAGTGTTAAGTGTCTGAGGCCAGATTTGAACTCAGGTCCGCCTGACTCCAGGGCTCTATTCACTGGACCATCTAGCCACTCCACTCTTCAATAATCTGAAGTTACTTGCCTTTAACTTGCCAGAAATTTAGATGTACCATTATGTTATTTAATGCATTAATAAGGCACATTATTATATCAGACTGGTTAAAATATTTTTGATAACTCTAATACTATGTGTTTTCTTCTAATAATTTAAAAATATCATTCTGAAGAAAGGTCTATAGGTTTACCCAAACTACTAAAGGTAGTTTGGAATTGGAAAAGGTCAGGAACCCTTCCTCTATGGAGTCAAGTTAAAACTGCTAGCATTCAAAGAACTCTGGCTATTTTGCTTAAGCTCCACGAAGAGATCCCATTTTATTTTAAACTCTGTATCTTTTCCCACAATCTACCATAATACCCTGCTTACAACAGATTAATATTTGTTTATAGAAAGTGCTAGTTCTTCAAGTTGTGGCATATGAATGTAATGGAATACTATTGTTCCATAAGAATTAATGAGCAGGGAGATGTCAGAAAAACCTGGAAAGACTTAGATGAACTGATGCTGAGTAAAGTGAGCAGAACCAGGAGAACCCTGTACACAGTAACAGCAACATCATGCAAAGACCGACTTTGATAGGCTTAGTTCTCAGCAATAGAAGGATCTAAGACAATTCCAAAGACTCATAATAGAAAATGCTATCCACATCCAGAGAAAGAACTATGGAATCTAAATGCAGGTCAGAGCCTCTATTGTCTCTTTTTTTGGTTACTTCTTTCTCATGACTTTTCCCTTTGGTTCCAATTCTTCTTTATGACATGACTTTTATGGGAATGTTTAATATGATTGTTCATGTATAGGTTATATCAGATTGTACACCATCTTGGGGAGGGGGAGTGGAGGGGAAGAAAATGTAGAACTCAAAATCTTAATAGAAGTGAATGTGGAAAATTAAAAACAAATAAAATTTTTAAAAATAAATATATATATATATATATGCATTTTGTATAAATGTTGAACTCTAAATGATAAATTAGAAACAAAATAGCAATTGTAACACAATTGTGTAGTCTGTACAGGTTTTTGTTGTCCCTGGAGAAAGGCCCTAAAGAAATTTAAGCTATTGCTGTGTTTTTAAAATATTCACAATTCTGTTAGCCCAGCTCACTGAATACAAGTGAAACATCTGAGCAGAAAATATATTTAGAATTCGATGACCTTTATTCTTCCATTGTATTTCAATGAAAGATATCGTTTGTCTTAGGTGTTTAAAAAAAAAGTGCTAGTTTTTGTTCTCCCTGAAATATTCTGGTGTAGGATTTGGCAATTTACGGCACAAGACTAAGTCTTCACTCAGGGGTAGGCACAATGCCAATCCAATTAATGGAAATTCTAAGGGAAAAAGATTATTTCTGCTATGTTTATTACAGGAGTTGTATGATATGCTTAAGTAGTTTAAGTGCTTACATTTTATATATAACAGGGAATAGAATCTTTTCATTCACAGTCACTACACACCTGGATAGGGCTGAAGGGGTGGAGGAATGAAGATGAGGTAGTGACAGTTAGTGCCATGAACCAATGCTGTTTAGGTCTCCTGAGGAACCACTGGTATCACTTCATATCTGAGTGGGAAAGCAAAAGGCAAAAAAGGTATGTTCCAAGGAGAGACGTGTGTGAAACTCCAAACAACCAAATACAAGCAGAAATCTAGAAAACTTGGCAAAGATAAACAAAAGCAAGTAAACTGGCAAAATCTTCATTTCAATTTAAATCAAGTTTCCAAAATGGTCTTCAAATTGTATTTCCTTTACTCACAGCAATCTCATTATAAATAGAGAGCACAAAGAAATGTTAAAACTGTATTGTAGACAAGAGAAACCCACAGGTAAAACACGGGTAACTTCTTCTGACAGGCTGCTGATCCCTAGCCCAGAATCTAGTCTGCAGGTTGTTCAGGAAAAGAAAAACCAAAGCAACTCAAGAAGTTTCAATCCAACAACTTTATATGCTATAGGGACTCTCCTCTTCGCCCTTATCAAACGAGTGAACGCATTTATGTGCCCTTTATTTGATTTTGAAAAAAAAACACAACAAAAAACTATTGTGGTGTCCTTGACCTGAAGACAGAGCCTGTGATTGCTGCCTCCCTGTTAAATGAGCAGTCTCCAGGTGTCTGCCTGGATTCTCAGCACCTAGCCATGCTTTGCATACAGTGACTGATTAGTAAATGCTGTTTCATTCCTTCAAACAAATAGTTTGGTGAAGAAAAAAAATTATACTTTTAGAAACCTGTATGGACATCTCTTAAATATTCTAATTAAAAGTGAATAAAATTTCTGACAAAAGATTAAATCAACCTTTTACTCCTAGACATTACTCATCCAGGCTTCCTGCAGTACCCCATCTACACTAATAGGGGGCAGCAACTGAGAAGTCAGGCTGAGGAAAATGACATTCAGCTCAATGCTTAGTAAGCTCTGGAAATGAGCCCTTTGCCCTTTGCCAAGATGCTGCCACTGGAAGAGACCCCTCGATAAACTGCCTGTTTCAGGCATTCTCAGCGAGCTTGTTTTAAGCTGTGTTTCCCAGTTGCCTCAGAGGGCTGGAGTAATTCAAATGTCCACACAAAAAGGAGGTAAGATGGCACAGAATATAAGTTTTAGCAGCCTGTTAGAATTTCCTTTAAAAAAAAAAAATCCCAGCACTAATTACCATGCACTGGCTCTTTGTTTCCTTATAACACAGAGATACTGGCTTACAACCTATCATTATATTACATTCTGACCAGCGTTCTTGAAGGAGATCTATGTTGATATAAAATAAAGATGGACAAGACAGAGAGTTAAATCATTTTATAACCCATTTAAAGAAAAGAGCAGCAGACGTGAACCCAAACTGTGACTTTCTTGTCTTGCCAGCTTTTACAAAGCTTAGCCTAACCACTTTTCAGGTTGTAAATATAAAGAATTATTTTAGTCAGATATTCTAAATTTTAATTCAACATTTGTGGGTGGTAAAATGGGTTAACAATCTGCTTTGCTATAGATTTGTTCTGCCAAATAAATCACCCTCAAAATGGCACAGAAGCAGCATTGACAAAAGAGCACAACGCTGTTACTGTGAAATATGGACACGCATGCTCTCTTTCTATGGACAAGTCTGGCCACAGTCCAAAAATTTGTGGGAACCTTTTCAAGCCGGCATTTCCTTTAGACTCAGAAAAAAAAAAGTTTTTCCTCCATTAGAACAACCCTGCCTCCCCCTCTGTACTCAAACTCAGATTTATAATCCACAGAAAACAAAGTTATCATTGACTATTTCATACATAACAGAACTGAGGGGTAAATACGGAAATGAATGAGAAACTGCAGACTTGTCTAGCTAAAGGATCAAATAGAAGCATAACACAAATTTTCAAATACAATCTGGAATGGTAATTGAACCATATGCGTGCATGCACGCACACGCGCATGCACACACACCCCTTCCTGCTTTGCAGTCACCCCCATTCTTACCTGTTTTAGGCAATGGTTTTTCTCCCAGAAGGAAATAAACAAATGGGATTAAATTTAGTTGGCAGAAGACATTAGGCCTAAAACTTAAGATTTACATAAGAAATAAATGCCTTGGCCTTTTAGCAGAGCCTGTTGTGAAGGAAGCCAGGCTCTGACCCAGAGAAAGGGAAGGGAGGGCATTCTTGCTCTGCGGCCCACTTGTAAAAAGACATGGAGACAGGAGAGGGAATGTCCTATACAGAGAGGACACAGAAGGTCAGTCTGACTGAAATGCTCAGTGTGTAAAAACAAAAATAAACACCCGAGTTCTTCCAAGGATGCTGCACAGCCACAAAGTGTGGACTATCATTCTCCAAAGAATCAAACTATGGGTTGCCCAAAAGGCAGCAGTGGTGGGAGATGAGAACAGTATATTATCAATGACAACTTAAGTAAAAGAAGTAGTTTTAAAGATGTAAATGTTAATCAGAAAAAAAAGAGTCAATGATTTTATGTGGGGACAGTAAGGGGAGCTGGGCACCTGAGGAACACCAGAGCCAGCTGTGCTGTGAGGAGCAGCCAGGGCAATAAGGAACCAGCATGTGCCCAGGTAGTGCAGGAGGCCCCCCCGGCTGTGGGCACTCACTCGAAGAAGGCTGGAGATCTGGTTTTGGTTCCAGGCTAGAAGGGAGAACTGAAGATCTGGGGCAAGAAGTACCATCCCCCATACCCCAGGGCTAGAGGGGATTACAAAAATTAAGCTATTAACACAAAAAATGCAAAGGCAAAAGAGAAAGAATCCAACTATAGAAACCTATTATGGGAATGGAGAAGACCAGCGTCCATCTTCAGAGGAGGACATTGACGCAAAGAAACCCCCTCAAAATAATGTCAAATGGTCACCCGCCCAAAAAGAACTTATAAAAGATTTAAAAAAAAACTTTAAAAATCAGATGACAGAGGAGGAAAAACTTAAAAAAAAAATATATATATATATATATATAAAGAACAATCCAAGAAAAACAAGATTCTGAAAGGAAAAGTAAACCAATCAGAAAAGGAGACACAGAATCTTAAGGAAGAAGTGACACCTTGGAAATTAGAATTGGGCTAAGTGAAGCCAGTGAAATGATAAAGAGATGAAGAAGTAATTAAGATAATTAATAATGAAAAAATTGAAGATAAAGCAAAATAAGAAAAACAGATTTGGAGAATAGATCAAGAGGAGAAAACAAAAATAATTGGATTAAGTGAAAGTTATGGTTGAAAAAAGATACTGATACAATACAAGAAATAATTAAAGAAAATGTCCTGAAGAATTAGAACAAGGGGGGAAAATAGAAATAGAAAACAATCTGTCAGTCACCACTTACAAGAGATCCTATGAGGTAAACTCGTAGGAATATCATAGTCAAATTCCAAAACCCCTAGCTCAAGGATAAAATATTTAAAGTAACAAAAATAAAGCAATTTAAATATGATGCCACAATTGGACTCATACAAGAACTAGCCGCAGGGACATGAAAGGACCTTAGGTCTTAGAACACTATACATCGAAGAGCGAAAGAACTGGGGCTCCAGTAGAAAATATCATACCCAGAAAAGTTAAGCATAATCATGAACGGAAAAAAAATGGACATTTGATCGACAGACTTTCAAGACTTTGTCAAAAACAAAACAAAATGAACCACAAAACCTTGAACTTAACAGAAGATTTGACAAACAATATTCAAGACGAATGTTTAGTATGTATGTTTTGTCAAACAGACAATAAGGGATTCATTAAGGATGGACCATTTACTTTTTATGTATGTAAAATGTAAAGTGTTATGTTTAAGATTCTTATTGATAATTGGGCAGCTCATAAGGAAGATTGAGGAAAACCCAAGTATGATATGAATTTAAAAAGTAAAATCATTTAGATATAGCTAAAAAGAGTAATTATTTTATAAAAAAGAGGTGTAAGAGGAAGAATTGACACAGGAATTAGATGGGGAAGGAAGGCTGGTAGTTCTGGTAACTTACTTTCATCGGGAATGGGTTTAAGAAGGAACAACACATATATGTTTAGAAGAATATAAATGAGGCAAGAGGGCTAGGAAACAAGAGATATGCATAAACACAAAGATCAGTAGAATTTGTTATGTATATGTATATATCTGTAGCTATAGAGAAACATATCCTAAGGGGAGGGAGGGAGAGGGAGAAGAACAAAGTAAAAAAGTGCACAGCAGAGAACAAAAGAAAACTTCCAAGGAAGCAAAGAAAGGAAGGATAGTTCTCAACACAAAGTGCATTTAGTCATACAGGTTTTCTTGAAATGAAAATTTAGTTACATATTTTGAATCCTCTCATGTTCTGCTACGCATACTACAGGCTTTTTTCTCCTAACTCGGTATTTAAGTTTCAATATTTAAGTTTCTGATACGTTTTTCTTTTCTCTGTTCTGTATTTGTGTTCTTTCAAGACAGTCTTGAAAGTCTGACTGTCGATCAAATGTCCATTTTTTTTTAATGAGCAGCAGGTATACTAAAGTTGTTAACAGAGATGTTGTAAGCCAACTGAGGTTTATCCCTTTGGAGATTAGCAGTGGCCTGAAGCCTGACCAGTAGATCTTGAATTTTCCTGAAGCAGAGCTCCTCTTAACTCTCAGAGCAAAGGAGTTGATCAAAATGTGCACATGGCCTTGAAGGAGGGAGGACCAGCAGCCGTGTGGAAAGAACCGGGCATTCTCTTTTCAATCATTTCCTCTATAACTATTTGTTTACTGTGAGGAATAAAATGGATGACATCCAAGACCAAGTCTTATCACACCTTCTCAATTTTCTCTGAAAACGTGACATTTTTTAAACAGTTCTTAGCAATCCTAGAAGACAATATATAACCTGACTTATAAAAAGCCTAGGCTTGGGGGTGGAGCGAAGATGGCGGCGTAGAAGCAGCAAAGCACCACAGCTCCCACACAAACACGCTAAAACACTCATAAAATGGGACTCTAAACAGATTTTCAAGCTCCAAAACTCTCCAAAAGACAGAAAGCACATCTGTTGGCTACAGGCAGCGCAGCAGGCGGGGCTCTTCGCAGCAGTCTGGGAGCTGGGCCGAAACCCGGCTGGGTCAAGCCCTGGGGCATTGGGCGGGGAGCCACGTTTATAGGAGAGCAGATCTGCTGCACTGGAGGCACAATTGCCACATCTATCAGGCCAGAAGAAAAAAAGGCTAAGAGAAAGATTGGTGGATTTTGCTAACTGTGGAGGAGAAGAGCGGGTCGGCCAAACTGCTCCCAGGGCAAGGAAGCAGTGGGAGGCGGCTGTAGCAGCAGAAACGTCTGAGAGCCGCAGCGGCCCCCACTGGGCTGCTTCAGAGCCCTGGGCCTGCAGATAGCAGGGGGGCTGACGCGATCCATCAAGGCCAAGGGCTCTTGCGTTGAGCGGCCTGGATCTGGATCGTGGTCTTGAGTGGTGGTCCTGGGGTGCGCTTTCAGTGAGCCAAGGCTGGGAG
>JAQQSW010020946.1:0-10755 GCA_028646575.1 Pseudocheirus occidentalis | reverse complement strand
TTGGAAGCATTTGGTGTGGGAGTTCTGACTCTGTTGTCTTCCTCCCATTCCATGCTTTGTCCTTTGCATCCACAAAAAAGGATTCTAGAGTTTTTTTGTTGTTCTTATTTTGCTTCCTTTTCCTCATGCTGGCCTTTCAATTAATTGGTTGGGTTTTTTTTTTTAGTTTTGTGGAACTCTGACTCCAGGGGGGAAAGCTGTGTTTCAAATCACTTTCATTTTCCCAGCTGCCTGACCTTTTGCGGGGTGTTGCAGCCCCCCCATCTTTGGCTTACTGAGAGCACACCCCAGGACTACCACCTAAGACCACAATCCGGATCCAGGCTGCTCAACGCAAGAGCACTTGACCCTGATCAATCGATTCAGCCCCCCTGCAGGGTCTGCAGACCAGGGGCTCTGAAGCAGCCCAGTGGGGGCAGCTGCCAGTTACAGCAGTTCCGGCCCTTCCCCCACTGCTTCCTTGCCCTGGGGGCAGATTAAGATTTCAAAATTTCACTTTCAGTGACCTCTAATCCTGCCTTGCTAGATGTGAAGATCCCTCCAGGTGCAGTAGATCTTCTCTGACGTAGACTCAACTGTGGCTTGGGAAGCTCGGCTCCTCCCTACTGCCTTGTGGCCTGGCCATGGTTTAGGTTTCAGGCTGGGCTGGTCTTGGCTCCTGGCCTGACAGCCTGCTGGATGAGCCCCTCCTGCCGAGCTGCCTTTCTCTAATTCTTATTTTTCATGCCTTGGTAGATGTGGAGTTTGATGGAGGTGTTGTAGATCTTCTCTCTTGTAGACTGGCTGTGGCTCAGCTCCTCCTCTCTGCCCTGGGGCCCGGCCAAGTTTCGGTTTCAGGCTGGGCTGTCCTCGGCTCCCGGCCTGGTGTGATGAGCCCCTCCTGCCGAGCTGCCTTCAGTGAGAGATGTGTTTTCTGTATATTTGTGAATTTGAGAGCCCTACTATTTGGTTGGGGTCATATTTTATGGGTATTTAGGGTTGCTGTAGGTGAGCTGAGGAATCTTGCTGCTTCTACACCACCATCTTGGCTCTGCTCCCCATGACCATTCTACCCATTTTCTTGAAGCCAATCAGAACAAGTCTAACTACTCTTTCACACTATAGCCTTTCAATACTTGTAAGCCTCTCCTTCAAAAAATATTTGATTTTCTCTAGGAGAAACACGTTTGATACTCATATTGCTTTTTGGATGATGTGTTACATAGAACTCTTGCAATCTTAGGACCCTATTCTTCAATAATCTAACTTATCTAAGATACCTAGAATGAATGCATTACTTGAATGTGGCCTGATCGGGCCAGAATAATGGGACAATTATCTCCTTCATTCTCAGTGCTATGCTTCCAAATGTTATGGTTACATCAGCTTCCTTGGCTGCCATATCAAAATATTATCTCATATTAAATCTGAAATTTATGAAAACCAAAAGATCACTTCCTTATTTTTCTCTTTAGGTACTGCTGCTTGGACAGACTTCCCCTCTCTTATGCTTTTAAAGTTTATCTTTTCAACCCAAAAGTTAAATTTTAAATGTATTTTAAATATTTTAATTTTACTTTATTTAACCCTTTTCTTGCATGTTGAAATATTTTGATTCCTATAATATCATCCAAAATGACATCTATCCTCTTTATTTGAGTCATCTATAAATTTGATAAGCAAGGTACTTTTATCTTTATCTAGGTTATTGATTTTTTTTTATCCTAAACATGTGCCTAAGGTGTTCACTGACTAGCAAACTTCCATGTCACTATTATTTGAAGGTGTTCCCATTACCCCTGCGATAGCTTGCCTTTCTGTTACTTTTCCAAACTCTAAAACACACACACACACACACACATTCATTAAGGGTCAGGCTTGGACTCTTCTCTGACCAGAAGACTGGGCAAATGTCTGGGATATTATTTAGGTCATTGGATGAAGTTTTCCAAAGCATGTCCCAAGTTGGGACTTTCAGAGCTTATAGGGATTTCTGATATAATGGGTCCTATCACCAAGATTGTGTTAAAGGCAGCTGGGAGCTGTCACTACTGACAGTCTCATTCTACTTTAGTTCTTACTCTGTTCTATATCCATGTAACCCACAATAAATCAAGCTATCCCATTGTATGAATGCTTAATCAACCATGCTGAAGGTTCCATGATCACGTGACTGGTAAGGAATGCGTAGGAATATAAGTATGATGAAATCTGAGCTCACACACTCTCCATGTATTGGTCTTGATTGGAAAAAGAGGAAGGAGGCTAAGCCCCACGGCAAACTGAAGAGAGATGGCCCTCAGATCTCTAGTCAAAGAAAAGGAATGAGAATACTGCTTAACCAGTCAATTTTACTAATGAGCTATTAGAAGCTGTTTTTGTGCTGTACACTTTGCCCTCATTATAACTGTGATTCCCAGAAGCTAAGCTCTCTGCCAATTGTAATGACAGGGATGCTAGAGTGAAACACAGCTTTAATGAGATACAGCCTAGACGTGAGATTGAATAACCAGCATCAAAAAACACCTCAAAATAAAACAGGAGCCAGGACATACATTGCCATAAGTGGACTTGAGAATATTCTACTCATAAGAAGGACAAGAGGGATTAAGAGAGACTCCATCACTAATATCCAAACCCAGGCTCAAGTGGAGGAAGTTAAAGATGTGTAAAACCCACTAGCATTGGAGTAAAAGAAGTTTGTATAATTTTTTATAAAAGTAAAACCGAAGATCTGTGGAGGAAAAGGCTTTTGAGAGGTGAATGGAGAGGAAGGAGGACTTTAGTTTAAGTTCTGTCTCACTTTTTATGAAAAAAAGTGCTATTTATTTTTCCAATAGGAAAACAATATCTAGATCTTGTATTCTGAGGGGCATGTAACTGTTCCTATTGTAAATATGCCAAATTCCTGCCTTGTAAATGAATTGATTACTCTTTCCCACATGGTCTTTGGAGGGTCAATACTATGTTTTAGCATTCAGGTTATTGTCAGAATATCATCATTTTCCCTAGGTCCAAAACATTGAAAGGTATGATTAGGAATTTGGTTTCAGTAGAAATATTTGATGGGGATCCTGTAGAGCGATGGACAATCATGAGTTCTTTGTACCTGGTCAAAGTGATTCCAAAGGGCTTAACTGAGCAACTATAAAGTATAAAGGACAACTATACATCTCAAGAGAAATGTGCATCTTAGACCAACAATCCTATTAATGACATCTGTTTCCAGATTGTGTGTGTATGTGTTTCTTCTTGCTAATTTGCACATTTTTTTCTCCCATTGTTTCCATTCCATTTCTTTCCATGCTTGCCCTTCCAATTAGGGTCTAGAGACAGGTGCAGTGATGTCAGCATCCATCAAGGAAGGAGAACGAAGCCAAAAGGGTAAATGTTTTCTTCAGAAGGCCAGTTCATCTGTGCATGTCACTCCTAAAGACCCCAGTCAGAGTTGTTATTCAAACCTCAGAAATGCTGGGCTGCCCTCAGCAATTATTTTCTAGACTTCGAATTACTAACTCAGGTACCTAATACCAGTCATCAGATGGCATGAAATGAGTTGCCAAACCTCCTAAAGTTAAGGAGTTGACCTATGTTTGAGTTGTTTGACATTTGGAAGAGTTCTGAGCTTCAGGCTAGAAGCAAGGAACAGGAATGGGTATACACAGGTGACACTGACACATCTACTTAGTAGTTCCGAAAAGTTTGGGTCCAGTAAAAGTATAGTTCTGCTCTACATCTTCCAAATCTTCTTTGCATATCCATTAACTAACAACTGTCTTTTACACAGTGCTTTAAGTTTTGCAAAATGCTTTGTTTACATTATCTCCTTTGGCCCTCACAAAAATCCCTTTGAGGTGGGTGATATTAGTACTCTGATTTTATAGAGAAAGAAACTGAAGCAGAGAGAGATTAAGAGATGTACATATCACATAGCTAATAAATGTCTGAGTATGAATTTGAACTCATCTTAACATGATTCCACATTCAACACTTTCTCCACTATGGCATCTTACTGCCTTAATTAAGCAAAGACAATCAGTCGATCTTCTGACAGCATTCTCTCCATCCCACTTCACCTCATTCCACCAAAGCTCAGAATCTCCATGTCTCATGATCTTGTTACTGAGATCTGGCAATCTTACATGAACAAAAGAGAATAGAAACATCCAGCTTAACCAGATACTTTGAATACAGCAGCACAGATGTGAGCATAAAAACTGACTCTGGGCAAGATTTCTCACAATTCATAAGAATGTCTCCCTGGACACCACTCCCTCTTCTAGGACTTCAGTGACAGCTGAAAACATGAATTTGGATTATTTGGAACAAGACACTTGCCTGTTCCCAGTATCCCCAAATTTCATTAAGATAGAATGGGTATAAGGACAGGGGTGCTTTGGGGGGTAGGGTGGAGTCTACCTGTTAAATCTGACAAGATTTTGGTCTTTGTGGGATAGGGTATGAAGGTGTAAGATGTACTTTTTTTATTGATTAGTTCCATGTATTAGGATGAGATGGGTTGACTCCCTTTTTCAAGGATCTCTGGGAAGGACGTTACTGTGGTATTGTGAATAAGTGCGCTAGACCTGAAGACAGGGAAATCTGGGTTCCAATCATGTAAGTTTCCTCTGTTTCTGTTTTCTTCATCTATAACATAAGGGGGTTTCGATTTGGTAGTGTCTATGTCCTTTCTGCCTCTAAATCTATGGTCTTGGGATGATTCTTTAAAAGCATATGAATACAACAAACCAATAAATGCAAATAATTGATCTTGATTTCATCTATATAATTATACAAATAATTTCATTTATGCACAATAACAATTCAAGCTAACATAATTTGGAAACGAACAGCTAGGTGGTATAGCAGATAGAGCCCTGGACCTAGAATCAGGAAGACTCATCTTTATTGAATTCAAATCTGGTCTCAGACACTTTTAAGCTGTATGATTCTGGGCAAGTCATTTCACCCTGTCTTTCTCAGTTCCGTATCTGTAAAATGAGCTCTAGAAGGAAATGACAAACTGTTCCATTATCTTTGCCAAGAAAACATCAAAAGAGATCATGAAGAGTCAGACACGACTGAAATGACTCAACAGCAAATATAGGCAATCCATATATCTTTAAGTACTCTAAAGAAGCATCAAATCCATTAACATTTAGAAATTTGCAGTCTTACTGTGACACTGCTACTAGCTCAACAGGCACTCCAAGGATTCTGCAGAGACAAAGTTAAAGCTCTGTTTTGCTAGGTATCTGTGTTACTTGAGGGTGGAATCCTAGGTTCCTGGCACATATAGACAATGAGCTACCAAGGGATAAACTACCCAGGCACATTCATACAAATTAACTGACTGGAAAGAGTAGGTACCACTCATAAGGGTTTTTTTATAATCTCTTTTTTTCATTATCATTTTCTCAATATGTCTTTCCTTCCTGTTGGCATTCAAGCAGCAACAACTTACCTCATTAAACAGTTCTGATGAAAAAAATTGTCCCAAATGAATACAACACATATTTTTCACTTTTTGAGTTTCTTCTCCCTTCCCATGTCTATATGCAGTATGCAGTTAATAAATAGCTGGTCCTGATCTCAAGAAGCATATTGTATTTTATGGAGTGGCTATGGTGTATTCATACAAAAAATGATAGCACTACTTGTGATCTATGATCTCAACATGGGCAGTTGTGCAGATCTGAAACTTGTCATGCTTTTTCAACAGATGCTCTGATGTTTCAAACTAAATCTTAGCTATATCCTCATGTAACTGAGCCATTCACGCAACAAAAGAAAACAGGAGATGGCCTAGTTCTTGCTAAATTTCCCTTTCCCTGCCTTTGTACAGGCTGGTCTGCATTGCCTGGAATGTACTCCCTCCTCATTTCTACCTCTGTGAATTTCAATTTTCCTTTAAAATACTGTCAAAGGAATATTAACTATAATAAAATCCGTTGCTCATTGTGCCTTTATTTGCTAATACTTCCTTCACTCATTATATTTTTGTCATGTGTATATAGTTATAATATATATCATATAGAATGTATATATCTGAATAGTATATATACTGTGCAATGTATATACACAATGTATATTCATATACACACTATATATGGTATATACGCAATGCATATTTATGTGTGTATATGTTTCTGTGTATACATGCATACACATATATGCACATATTATATATAAATAAATGTATGTGTATATATGTGTGTGTGTATGCATGTATACTATACATAAACACACAGTTGATTTGTATGAATGTGCCTGGGTGGTTTATACATATATAGTATAAGTTGATTAGCTTAATGGAATTCAAGCTCCTTGAGGGCAGGAGCTGTTTCATTTTTATCTCTGAATCTTTAGTACCTGCTATAGTTCTTGGAACATAGTAGCTATTCAACAAATGTTTGTTAACAGATGTTTGGTCTTATAAAAGTGGAATTTGATGCAGAGACTCAAAGTTAGGTAACTTTTATTCTACTCAGAATTAGCTGTAAGATTTTGGGGAAGTAACTTCACTTTGTTGGTCCTTGACTTCTCTTTCTATAAACTGAGCCAGTTGAATAGATGTACTCTAAGATCCCTTGTAGTTATAATGTTGTTATTCACAACCTAAATCTACTTTACAAGTGACTCACTCTTTACTCTCCCTACACAAAATTCTTCCTTCCTGTTGCATGCTTGTCTTGTGAATATGGTACTTGATTTGTTTAATCTATCCTAACTAGTGAAAGAACACTTTTTCATAAGTAGGAACAGCTGGGTGGGGGGGGGGAATTCGCCTTTCCCTAACATCAGAAGGAACAGCTGGTTCCCAGAGAAGATGGCATTTAAAAAGAGGCAAAAGGAGCATTTCAGAGATGAGATTGGAGATTTTTTTTGTTGGGGGTGGGGCAGGAGATGCTCTTCTGTTTTACAGAGAGGTGACTGGGGAGAGGAGAAAGCCTTTTATATAAGAGGAAATGGTGAAAGGGAGGACATCCTTTTGGCTATAGTGAAATGGCAGATTCCTAAACCAGTGAAAAGTTGAGTATTTTAGGGGATGGTGGTACCTCAGTGGATTTTCTAGGCTGAAGACTTCTTATCATCTGAGGGAGGAAATCCTTTTAATGACTGCATATTCTCGTATCTTCTCAGTAGATCTGAGCACCTGCATATTTGTGAAAGAAGAGTAGGACCCTTAAAATGATATTATAATAATCTGACCCCCTCCATTCTCCTTTAGAAAGAAGGGAAGAGTGGGGTGGCTAGGTAGTACAGTGAATAGAGCACTGGCCCAGGAGTCAGGACCTGAGTTCAAATTCAGCCTCAGACACTTAATACACACACACACACACACACACACACACACACACACACACAAACTAGCCATGTGACCTTGGGCAAGTCACAATCCCAATTGCCCTCCAAAAAGACAAAACAAAAAAAATGCAAAAAAAAAGAAAGAAGGGACGAAAAGTTAAAATAGAGGAAGGGAAGGGGGTGGAAGAGAAAATTAGCTTAGATTTAACTTTGGAAAACACATTTGTAGTCTTTCTACTTAAGCATTGCACAAACTTTCTTTGCTTCAACATGTTGCTTGTGGGGTGAAAAGTATTCCCCCTTGTTTATTCCTATTGATTGGGTCAGGAGAAGACATTGTTAAACTAAAAATTGCAGAACCTAGGCATAGCTAAATGGTAGAACCCTAATCTTTATTATGGGGTTTAGGATTTCATTAAGTAAAGACTTAATAAATAAAGAAGAAATAAGAGGTCTTGGAAATCTGTTGACTGGCAGCATGTGCTCCTCAGTCCATTTGGAATTAATTCTGCATATGGTCATAGGTGTGATCCCAACTTAGTTCCTGTATTTGGGGGAGATTTAGGAATTGTGTGGGTGGGCAGAAGGCCTTAATATAGTGCTAGGAAAAAACTCTGATGCAAGAAGAATCTTGGAAATTAGGGGTGAGAAGTGAGACTTCAGATGAAGTAGAAAAAAAAGATGATTATAACATAACTATATGTTATTTATATTATGTATCTATAGCATCAAATTTGGAAGCTATTAATACCACAGTGTTAGTTATTGTAAAGAGACTTTATCTAGAGTCATGGAATCAGAGTTGGAAGTGACCTCAGAAACCATTTTGTCTGTTTTCCTCAATTTAGACACTTAGAGCAAACATAGTAGGTGAAGTGTTACAATTATGCGAGGTCATATAGCTAGTGACAGAGATGGGATTATTTTCCAATTGCTCATTCCACAAAACAAAACAAAAAATATCCCTGAAAGACAAACTAGCATCCTAGGATAATTGAACATATATATTGAACATATAATTGACTGAGAGCTAGAAGGGAGTTCAGAGGTCATTTACATCTGGCGCCAGCAACATCTCCTCCCATTTTGAAGATAAGATTAAAAAGCTGAATGACTTTTATTCTACTTGGAATTGAGTGTAAGATCTTGGGAAAGTCATTTCACTTGTTGGTCTTTGGTTTCTCTTTCTGTAACTGAGCCAGTTGGATAGATGAACTCTAAGTGGCCTTATAGATATTATGCCATGATCCACAACCTAAATCAACCTCACAAGTGACTCACTCTTGACACCCCTTACAAAAAATTTCTTACTTCCCTTTGCATGCCTACCTTATGAATATGCTAATTGATTTATTCAATCTAGTCTAAATGGTGAAAGAATATTTTTTCATAAGTAGGGACACCTGGGTGGGAGCGGGAGGGGGGGGGGGAATCTCCTCCAAGAGATTTCCCCAAAACAGCCTGGAAAAGGAAGTGACTGGTATGAGGTCATACAGGTATAGGTACTGGAAGCAGAGGTTTGAACTCAGATCATGTGACTCTAGAGCCTTAGCTCTTTAGAATATAACTGTAGGCAAACTTAGCTTCAATGATCTCTGTCCCTGCTTCTTAAAATCTAAACGTAATGAAGACAGCTTAAAAAGTTTAATTAATTATATACATTAATTAAGCACTTACTATATACAAGGTACTTTGATAGTTGTTGGAGTAGAAACAGGATAATGAAAATAATTTCCATCCCTTAGGAATTTATATTTGACTGTGGGAAATACAACACAAATATGTAGAGTTAATGTTTATGAAACACTTGATGGTTTGCAAAACACTCTTCAAATATTTTCTCTTTGGAAGATAATTTGGCAATAGAAAGAATAGTAAACACTAGGGATCTTAGAAAGGCTTCAGGGAGAAGATGGTAGCTGAGCTGAATGTTACATGGAGATTCTAAGAGGCAGAGATGAGGGAGGGTACATTCTGGGCTTTGGGCCAAGCCTGAGCAAATTCACAGGGATACAATATGAAATGCTTAGTTCAGACAGTAGGTAGTAGACCAGTTTGACTACAATATATAGTTTGTGAGGGGAAATAATGTTAAATAAGTTTGGAAGTATAAGTGCAGGATAGATTGTGAAGGCCTTTGGATTGTAGGCTATGAAGTTTGTACTTTATCCTAGCATCAATATGGTACCCTTGAATATATGGAAGCAAAATCACTATTGTCCAATTCATGATATAGAAAGATTATTTTGTCAGTTGTATGGAAAAAAATAGATTAGATAGGGAAAATGATATCCTAATTTGGAAGTGAGAAATGTGAACAAATCCTAATGTTCAATTCTTGGGAGAAAATCAATGAAAAGAGCACTGTCTTGGCAGCAATGTGGGGGAGCATTTGGAAAACAGAGATTGGCAGTAGAGTGAGAAATCAGGAGGTGATTATAATACTCCAAACAATTCAATCCAACAAAGTTTTATTAAGTACCTATTATATGGCTGGCATTGTTCAAGGCATTGGGACAGAAAGATGGAAAAATGAAATGGACTCTGCCTTGAAGGAGCTCATACATTCCTGTGGATGATGAGGTTCTCAACTGGGGCAACGACAATGCAAATAGAGAAAAATAAATAGTTTCAAGGGATGAGAAATTAGAAGCAAGACATAATAACTGATGGGATAAGGGGATTGTTGGGAGTGAGAGGACACAAAGTTATGAACCTGGTTCAATGATAGGTGGCTTAGCAAAGACATTGTAAAGAAAACAGAGAAAGCTGTGCCTGGAACTGTTCACTCATTTTTGTCAGTTATTCTAATTATTCTGTTCTTGTATTTAAAGGATCAAGTGTGTTTGGTTCTGACAAAATTAAATACTAATTAATTGTACTTCTTTAATACTTTGAGAGATCCATCAACATGGGAGGTTTTGCTATGGAAACAAGATTGTTAGTTTTTATGAGTTGACAGGCCAAAACCAATAAGGCTGATCATCAGATGACAAACCTAACCCTCTGTAGCTCTCTCTGTACTTGTGGCCTTTCCAGGTTGGTTAGGACTTGCCAGAACTGTGCTTTGGTAGATTATCCTTCTAGATCTCAGGTATCCTCTGTAGCATCAGGAGACGAAAGAGTTGAATTTCTTTTTTTTTTCTTTTTTCATATATTTTTTTAAATAATTTTTTTAATTGATTGATATACTACAAAAGTGGAAATAAAAAGAACAACCACCATAAAGCCACTAGAAACAAATTTTGAAAATTACAAAGAATTATCTTGTTCCCAAAGAAGAGATATGAGAAGACAGACATTTCTTGGTTCCTCTGTAAATGTAGAAGATCCACAGAGGTGAAACACAGATCTTCTGAATTTTGTCAATGTAATGATAAATTTTTCTGATTTTTTTCTCTTCCTCTTCTTTCTTTTTTTTAATGTAGTTTTATTTGTTTTCTTGTTTACATCATTCATTTTCAGTAC
>JAQQSW010020945.1:0-10755 GCA_028646575.1 Pseudocheirus occidentalis | reverse complement strand
GGTTGGTCGTCACACATACGTTGTGTCTGTGATTGTGTACAAATTTTTCCTGGTTCTGCTCTTCTCACTTAGCATCAGTTTGTATAAGCCTCCCCAGGTAAATATGAAGTCCATCTCTTCCCCATTTCTTATAGCACAATAGTATTCCATTACATTCATATACCACAACTTGTTCAGCCATTCCACAATTGATGGGCATCCCCTTAATTTGCAGTTTTTTGCCACCACAAAGAGAGCTGCAATAAATATTTTTGTACATATGGGTCTTCCTCCCACTTCTATGATCTCTTTGGGATACAACCTCAGCAGTGGTATTACTAGGTCAAAGGGTATGTTATTATTTATAGCCCTTTGGGGCATAGTTCCAGATTGCTCTCCAGAATGGTTGTATCAGTTCACAGCTCCACCAACAATACATCAGAGTTCCAATTTTTCCACATCCTCTCCAGCATTTGTCATTTTCCTGTGTTGTCATCTTAGCCAATCTGACTGGTGAGATGTGGTACCTCACAGTTGTTTTGATTTCCATTTCTTGAATTAACAGTGACTTAGAACATTTTTTCATATGCTTATAGATATCTTTAATTTCTACCTTTGAAAATTGCGTGTTCATATCCTTTGCTGGTTTTCTTCTTTAACTATTTCTTATATTCATCTTATCTTTCTAACTAGATTAGCTTTTGGTGCCAAAGGCTTTGGCTTTTCATGGCCCTCAGGGTACTTGAGGGCTTAGCCTAGAATTAGTACAAAGTGTGTATAATAAATATTGGATTAATTTGGAGGATTCTTTTTCCTTTTCCTCCCTACTAAAGCATCAGCCCAGGATAAACATTATCAGTCTGGACAGAGAAAAACAGGTGCTACAAATAAAATCAGTCAATTCTGCCGCTTCTGAGAGGCTTGGACAAAAGAGACTCTGTTAGAATGATTGTTTGGGTGCTTCTCAGAAATGAGGTAGTGGTTGATGGGGGTGGGGCTGGAATGATGCATGTACTGTCAGATACAGTCAAAGTGTCGATTTGTCTTTCTTTTCACTGTACTTCTCTATCAAGGCGAAGTTAGGTTGTGCACTGGATAGAGTACCAGGTGTGAAGTCCAAAAGACTCATCCTCCTGAGTTCAAATCTGGCCTCAGACACTTACCTGGCTGTGTGACCCTGGGCAAGTCACTTAATCCTGTTTGCCTCAGTTTCCTCAGCTGTAAAATGAGCTGAAGAAGGAAATGGAAACCATTCTAGTATCTTTGCCAAGAAAACCCCAATGGGGTTAGGAGGTGGACTTGATTGAACAACAACAATGCTTCTCTATCGATGGGCAGGATGGTGTAATAGATACTGCTTCCTTCAGTGTCAGAAAGACCCAAGTTCAAGTTTTGCCTCTGAATGTGGCTGTGTGTGAGCCTAGACAAGTCACTTAACTTTTTCTGGCCTACACAGATCTCTAAGACAAGAGGTGGCAGACCAAGTGCAGCCTTCCATTAGGAGAGAGTGTTCCCTACACTCACTGAGAATCTTAAATAGGCCTTAAAAAAAAGGAAAACAGAAAAAAATACAAAAAGCATTAATAAAAAGTTTTTAAAGATAAAAAACAAAACACATAAAGGAAGGCAATTACACAAATATAGTTATCAAGATAAAAAGTTCACAAACCTCGGGTTTATGGGAGAGAGGATAAAAAAAGGGAGAAACAGAAAGGAGAGTAAAGGAGAGGATTGTGAGATCCGGGGGTCCTATGAATAAATCCAGCCATCCTATCTTTGTTCTCCAGTCAAAAACAATCAAGAGGCAATTACAAGCTCTTCAGCAATTCACTGAACTTTATCCAGCCTGCTCCTGTCATTCCAACATCAGGCAGTTGGCCCCTGGTCTGCTGGTAGAAAACACACCTCCCCCTACTCCAGCCCTTCAGACATCACTCCTAAGTGTGTAGGGGAGATCTCAATCATCTCCAACTCTTTCTTTTTTAACTGCTTATTCATCTAACATTCTAACAGGTCAGCCACGAAGTTAACTGGCTTAAAGTTTCCACTTTTTTAGAGAGTGACTTGGCAGAAGTAACCCACATTTCTCTCATTTTCTTAAACCAAGACTTCAGAAGGAAAACTGGAGAGCTTTTACTAGCTTCAAACTGATTTCAATTCCATAAAAGGCAACAATTTTCATCTTAACCTTAGAGGGTCTATTTCATTGTATTAGGGAGGGAGTTTATTAGTGAAAATCTAGCTGGTTTCATGGACTCGATGCGCTAAAGTCTCATAGATAGGGATCTCTTTTCCAACACATTCAAAATTATTTACTAGTGCATTATTTACTCCCATATAAACTCCCCACTTCCATATAGTAGTCAATTAATTTCAAATCCATATAAATTTGAAGCTCAAACTATTCCCCCTTGCACGCAAAAAAAGAAAAAAAAACTTTTGCACACTGCATATGTGCAAAAGTTCAAGAATGGGGCTCATAATACAGCACTGAAAGGCTGCCAAGGAAGCAGCTGTCTATAATGTAAATAATCACAGGGCAAGTATGTCCATGGGATCCACAGAAATACAGCAATGTCATTCTGCTCACCCCTTCTAGGACCACAAAGGCCATTCCAAATGGACCCACTCACAAGGGAGATGTAATGAAGGGTTGGGGGAGGAAGGAGAAATGCATTATTCCACTCCTAAATGGGTTCTGAGGCTATGGACTGGCATGGCAAGGCAATGAGTCATAATGGGCTTAGAGCTGCAAAGTGAGTCTGGGGGTTGTGAACTTTGTTATTTTGATAACTATGTCAATGAAATTGGTTTCCTTTATGTATTTTATTTTATGCATTTAAGAACATTATTTTGAGAAGAGTTCCTTCCCCAGGCTTTGACAAACTGACAAAGGCAGGTCCGTGACACCACCAAGACGCCAAAACCCTGGATGTAATCTAACTCCTTCATTTCATAGAAGAGGAGACCAAGGCCCAGAGAGGTCACATGATTTGTCCAAGTTCAAGTAAACAGAAAGTGGAAGACTGAGACCTGAGCTGGGATTCCCTGTCTCCACATTCAATATTCTGCCCACAAGTTAGAACAACCAAAAAGACAAACTGCATATCAATTTAGAATTACTTTCATTTTGGAGAAATGCAAACGCTTATTGTTCGTTTTAGCAAAACCTTGGTTAATTTGATTTGCCAGAGGGATAAGGTAGTTTCCAGAGAGAGCAACATCTACTGTTTGTCCACTGTAACAGAAGACAGCAAAAAAAGGCAGGAGAAGGGAAGCTGGGAGAGAAACTTAAGAAGACAAGGTTTTTAAAAACATTCTGAAGAATCCAGATGCCAAATGCCAAATTCTACTGCAGCAGTAACTTCTCAAGAAAGCTCAGCACTGGGGGCTATGTTAGCAGACTGAGGAAACCTAACAGGGCAGGCAGCTCAGCTCTCTGTTCTTACCTTGAAATTCAGTAGCCCCTGAAAGCTTGGGAGAATCCAGCAGCCAGTCAGTTAATTCTCCAGTGCCCAGAAGGTTGCTTCTGAATTGTTTACCTCCATTTACATTCCAGGTTCCCATGGCAATCCGAATCCGTTTGAAATTGGTGAATTCTAACTGACGCTCCGACATGGCTTTTAAGATCCTTGGAGTCACTGTGAAAAGTACACAAGGAAAGAATGTTCTTGTGCAGCCTAAAACCCATAAAACACGAAAGGGAAATCAAGTCATCATGGTGTTATCCTGAACCAAATTTGATTCTCGTGAAAATGATGGGAAAGAAAAGCAACATGAAATCACACACACACACAAAAAGTTCTAATCTGTGCAGACTCTTCAACCCTGTGATATAACTACTAAGCTTTTACCACAAAGGGATTAAAGACAAGAAAAGATCCACATATACCAAAATATTTAAGGAAGGAAGCATCATTCCTTGTAGCAAAGAACTGGAACCAAAATGGTATAGATCAAAAGGGGAACAAATTTTGTATGTGAACACAATGGGCCACAAGAAATGATGAAAGGGACAGAATTAGAGAATCCTGGAAGGACTTGTATGAGCTGAGTGGAATGATGAGACCAGAACCAGAACAATATATATAATGACGACAGGAAAACACCTCTGAAAGACTTCAGAACTCTGATCAATGCAACCACCAGTCATGACTTCACATACCGATAATGAAGTGCGCCTTCTACTTTTTGAAAGAGAGATAATAGACTAGCAGTGCTGAGTGGGACATAATGCATTCAAATGTGGTCAATATGCTTTGTTATGTTACAGAGAAGATCTTCTTGTGAGGAGGGAGGGGGAAATGGTGGGTAGTCATATTGATTAAAAAAAATCAGAAAGGAGAAAAAAGAGCCATCAATAAATATCTTAAAAATATATGGAAGAGTGCAGGGGACATTCAGAAAGGGCCACAGAGAGGGCAGTTTTGTTACTACCACGTTCAGCTAATATGTGCTAAAAAAGCCTATATATAATAAAAGTGCTCAATTCCATAGACAATTCTCTTTTCAATTCTTTGCATAGTGATATGTTCATATTTGTTGTTTGCCTAAACAAATTTTTTTTTAAATGATGGGGAAACTACCTAGAAAAGTACAGACTGGAGGGGCTAGGTGGCACAGTGAATAGAGCACCAGCCCTGGAGTCAGGAGGACCAGAGTTCAAATCCAGCCTCAGATACTTAACACAAACGCTAACTGTGTGACCTTGGGCAAGTCACTTAACCTCCAATTGCCCTCCAAAAAGCAAAGAAAAGAAAAGAAAAAAAGAAAAATACAGACTATGGCATTTTTTCCACATCAGTGGTAGCATTAAGAATTTCCTCCAACTAATGTCACAGAAACTGAAGACTGGAATGCACTCCCACTCAGAAGAATCACCAGTGTTCAAAGAAAGTGGAGTACGTGTGTGCACACACCCTTCCTGGAATCTTTTCCCAAGAGATCATCTAGTATATAAAACTGTGGTATATTTTTAAAAAGGGTTTTCTTAATGGTCAGATATTAATGATCCACTTTTATTAACATTTACCGTGCTAGATAAAATACTATGGAATCAGGAAGACCTGACCATGACTCCTGCCTCAGATACCTACTACCTGTGTGAGGCTAGGCAAGTCACTGACCCGCTCTTGCCTCAGTTTCCTCATCTGTAAAAGAAGGATACTAGCAAACACCTTACAGAAAGCGACAATATGGGCAAAGAGCTTTACTAATTTTAAACAACTATATAAATGGCATGGCCACAGAAATTTTTTTTTTTTGAGCCAGACTGGGGATTTCATGAGTGTAGGGGAGCTCCACTATTGAAAAAATTCCCTGTACACATACAGCTCATCACATTTGCTGGAACTTAAAAATCTTAGAGAGTTACCTAGACCACAGAGAGGTTCGTTGATTTATCCAGAGTAACACAGTCAGTTTTCAGAGAAGGAACTTGAACCCAGGTCCTTGTCTGCAAAGTCAGCCCTCATTCACCTCTTCAAGTCTGCCCCTGAGACCAGACAAGTGTTGGAAGAGTCTTCAACTTGCCTGTATGTGCCTCAAATAGCAAAATTCTTTATATTGCACATGAAGAGAACACATTCTTAATTGGCTGAAGAGAATTCAGTGAAGGAGCCTTCTTCTGGAGTTTCGTTTCCTTTTTTCCTAATTGTGCTATAAAATATTAAGGAGGAAGGTATTTATGTGCATGACCCAAGCACTCAAGAGAGTTCTCCAACCTGAAGCTCTGTTTTAATTGGGAGAGGGTATGTTTCACCAGAGGACCAATGATGGAGCACACACTAACCACCTCCAGAGAGGCAATGGATCCCAGATGCAGAAGGAGACCCGGCCAATGTGGGAATTCATTTTGTTTAACTATGCAGATTCGTTACCAGGGCTTTCATTTTCTTTCCCCAGGGTGGGAGAAGAGGCAGAAAAAGAAATGCTTGTTAATTGAAAAAATATGTAAGTTTTTTTTTTTAAACAATCTAACAGATTGAATATGATCCGCTAGATCTGCTATGATTTCTGAACGGGATCTGATAGGATATTCATGCAAGTAACACCTGGGTTTTTAGGAGGCTGCAGCTTCCGGTCCCAAGGGCAAGAGACAGGGAGAAGGGATGGTACAGAGACAGGCGCCGTGTCGAGCCTGAAAACACTCTCCACCCTTGTTCTCCTTCACGTTTCTTTTCCCTTCTTTCCCTTATGGTCCCGTGACTGAACTTCCTTGAAAAACCCAAATGATTTCCATGTTCCATCCTCTATGCCAGTGGTTCTCAGCCTTCCTAATGCTGCAACCCTTTAATATGGTTCCTCGTGTTGTGGTGACCCCCAACCATAAGATTATTTTCACTGCTACTTCGTGACTGTAATTTTGCTACTGTTGTGAATCGTAATGTAAATATCTGAAATGCAGGATGTATTTTCATTGTTACAAATTGAACATAACCCACAGGTTGGGAACCTCTGAGTCTAAGCCAAAGCTAAGAAATCTAGAGCCAGTCCTATGTCTGATTTTAAAATTCAGCCTCTCTTTTTGCATTGTTCAAATTATGCTGTAATACATCGTGTTTGTATATAGTTGTTTGGATGCTGTCTCCCCTGTTAAATTGTGAGCTCCATGAGGGCAGGGACTGACCTTTGCTTTTCTTCATATCCCCAGAACTTACTTAGCGCAAGGAATGGTACACAAAAGTTTAGTAGACCACTGGCCACCTTATTGGAATATGGGCTCTCTCTGTTCCCAGAACTTAACACATGGTGCTTGTTGGTACGTACTTAATAAAAGGTCAATTATTGTTGTTCACTAGCGTCAAACTCTTCAAACCCCCTGTGGGGTTTTTTGGGCAAAGATACTGGAGTGGTTTGCCATTTCTTTCTCCAGATCAGTTGACAGATGAGAAAACTGAGGCAAACAGGGGTAAGTGTCTTGCCCAGGGTCACACAGCTAGTAAGAGGGTAAGGCCAGATTTGAACTCAGGAAGATAAATCTTCCTGACTCCAGGCCCACACTCTTACCTACTGTGCCACCTAACTGTCATTCCTGACTGACAGAGCCATAAAATAAAGAAGTTTCTATTGTACCACCTAATTGCCATTCCTGACTGACAGAGCCATAAAAGTTAGCTAGTCACTAGATGAGGAATTGAGGACTGAATGAGGCACTAGATGATTTTTAAGACCCAGCTTTCAAAAAATTCTTTGTTCTTACAATTTCCTTCAATGGAATAGAAAAAAAACAAAATTCCGTGTGTGGCTCTTCCATTTATCCCATTTGTTAGAAATAAAATTGACCTTCTCCCTATCCAAGGTGGTCTATCTATTTCCAGGAAATCACGATCCTGTTGGAACATTATAAATTAAGCATGTGGTGAAACCATGACACCAGATAGTAGGAATTTTGAATGCAAGATAGCAGGAAAGGCCTGGATCTTGGCTTTCACCACCAGATCCAAAAGATGACGAAGGCGCCAAGGGAGAGCTAACGTGACAAATCTTTAGTTTACCAGGAGGAAGAGCAGAGAAATACAGGCAACAAGTTACATTTTGGAAGGAGTGTAAATCTGAAAGTGTCACCAAGAGAAACCCTCCCCCATACCTTACATGCTTTTGACCCCAGCTTTAAAACAGTCTTAAAAGGTCAACTTCTTTACACAACAATGTTTCCTTTCTTCAATGACAGTCTAGAAACTAAACCATCTTTACTTTGTTAGTAAACAAACCTCAACAGACTTGAAATTACTTAGAGATGCTTTCAAAACTTCCTTCATTGCACTGGGACTGTGTCCAGAGCAGAAATCAAATATTGTCTTGGGTACTGAAACCAAAGTAAGAATACACTAGGAAATGAGATTAGATGGGGGAGGGAGGAAGGAAGAAGAAGAATGAGTAAATCACATTTTTTTTCCCCCAGGAACAGACAAATTAGGGGAGAGAGGATGGACCTGTGATTTCATTTGTAAAGGAATTCCTTCTACCCATTCAGGTTGGTACCTTCTCCCCTTCCCCCCAACTTAAAGAGAGTCTGTTTAGGGTGCTGAGAGATGAAATTATCTGCCTAGGGACACACAGTATGTTTAAGACAAGCTTTGAACTCAGATCAATTAGTGGTAGAAGAAGGACCAGAAACACATGTCCTGGTTCTCAGTTCAAGACCTGCATAGAGTAGCAGGTCTAGAGTCAGGAATATTGCTTCTTCTTCATGAGTTCAAATTCAGCCTCAGACACATACTAGCTGTCACTTCACCCTGTTTGTCTCAGTCTCCTCATCTTTACAATATCTTGGAGCAGGATACCTCCAGTATCTCTGCCAAGAAAACCCCAAATGGGTTCACAAAGAGTCAGACAAGACAGAAAAATGACTGGACAGGATTTACTCTATAGAGTAAGTGCTAGATAAATGCTCATTCATCCATTATCTTTCCAGCTCCAGCTATCCTACATCTTCTACTGTAGGTCACCTTTTTGCTGTCTCTTCCCTCTTTCTGCCCAGACCCCACCCTCTAAATCTGCTTTTCAGCTCCAGAAGTCAAATTAATATTACCTCTGCTACTGAAAAACGTCCCCTCTGTCTCTACTGCCCATCCCCACAAATCTCCACAAAGCTTCCATCACAGGTCACCACTGGGAGGTCTCCTTCCATGTGTTGTCCCCTCCCTGACTGTGTCCTTGTATTTCCAGGGCCTAGCCCAGTTCCTGCTCCAAGGCATTTACTTAATAACTATTTTTCATTGATTAATGTTGGATTAGAAGAGGCATGATCAAAGACTTGCAGGGATGATCAGAAGCAGCCTAGTCCTGTAGACAACAGAGAGAGATCCTGGTGGTACTCTGGTACTTCCAGAATGTGAAAAGGACAAAACAAGGCAAATCTTTGAATAAATCCTTTGTTAAGATGGACAGTCAACGTGTGGACAGGAGTCACACAGAAAGGAGAAAGCATAAAGGGCTTCTATATTTTAACATGAGAAATAATGGATTCAGGGAAACATGTCGACTAGTTACATTTCTAGAATTCAACTTAAAAAAAAAATCCTATAAACAGAGATGAGTCAAATTAGATGTTCTAGTCCCTACAAATATAACAAAGGCATCCAAACCAAGCGAGTAGCAATAAAGGGTGCTTCTCATGGTTCAGCAGCTGAATGGATCAGGAAGCTATTAATTATCCTAGTTAGAAGAATCCAGAATTTTAGAGGCATGTTTACATCCCTTTACTTATTGGGAGAAGCAATGAGGCATAACAGATGCCACGGCTGAGCTTGGTGTCAGAAAAACTTGTGTTCAAATCCTGCCTCTGAAACAAGATGGCTCTGTATGCCAGTTGGGCAAGTCAATAAAACACTTGTTGCCCCCAGACAATCTTGTAAGACAATAAGCTGCAAAGAGCCTGAATACAGATCAAAGCATACTTTTTACTTTCTCTGTTTTTCTTAGGTTTTTATTTTGGTCTAGGTTTTCTTTTACAACATAACTAATACAGAAATGTTTTGCATGACTACGTATGTATAACCTATATTGAACTGCTAGCCTTCTCAATGAGGTAGGGGAGGGTGGGAGAGAATTTGAAACTCAAAATTTTACTAATGAACGTTGGAAAATTGTTTGTCCATGTAATTGGGGGAAAAATAAAATACTAAATTAAAAAAAAGACAGTAAGCTGCAGAGAACTGCTGAGCTGCATAAACAATAGTTGGTTGAGGGTCGGAGCTAGCGGCATAGAAGCAGCGAAGTTCCGCAGCTCCCACACAGCCACCTTAAATACCCATAAAATACAACTCTAAACAAATTTTAGGGCTCCCAAACTCACAAAAATATAGAAAACACATCTCTCGCTGAAGGCAGCTCAGCAGGAGGGGCTCATTGTGGTAGGCTGGGAGCCGAGGCCAGCCAAGCCCAAAACAGAAGCCCTGGCTAGGCCCCAGGGCAGGAGGAGCCAAGCCCCAGCATGAGTCTACAGGAGAGCAGATCTGCAGCATCTGGAGCAATCTCCACATTTATCAAGCCAGGAAAAATAAGGATTAGAGAAAGGTCAGTGGAATTCAAGCTTTCAAGCTAAATGTGGGGGAGAAAAAGCAGTTTGGCCAATCTGCCCCCAGGGCAAGAAAGCAGCGGGAAGTGGCAGGATCTGCTGCAACCAGCAACTGCCTTCACTGGGCTGCTTCAGAGTCCCTGGCCTGACAATTGCAGGGGGGCTGAGACAACTGATCAGGGCCAAGGGCTCTTGCTTTAAGTGGCCTAGATGCGGATTTTGGTCTTGGGTGGTGGTCTTGGGGTGCACTTTCAGCAAGCCAAAGCTGGTGGGGGCTGCAGCACCCCCGTAATAACTCAGGCAGCTGTGAAAACCCCAGCAATTTGGGACAGAGCTTTCCCCCCTGGAAGCAGAGTTCCACAGAGCTAAAAAAAAAAAAAGCAATTAATTGACTGGCCAACATGAGGAAAATGAAGCAAAATAAGAACAGCAATAAAACTCTAGAATTCTTTTTTGCGGACAAAAAGGATAAAGGCATGGAACGGGAGGAAGATAATACAGTCAGAACTCCCACACCAGATGCTTCCAAGAAACACGAAGATTGCCTAGAAGCTATAGATCAACTGAAAAAGGACTTTGAAAAACAAATAAGAGAAGTGGAGGAAAAATTTGGAAGAGAAATGAGAATGATGCAAGAAAACCATGAAAAGAGTGTCAACAACCTGACTGAAGAAAACTAAAAAAATAGATTAACTCAAATGGCAAAAGAGGCCCAGAAAGCCAATGAGGAGAAGAAAGCCTTAAAAAGTCGAATT
>JAQQSW010020944.1:0-10755 GCA_028646575.1 Pseudocheirus occidentalis | reverse complement strand
TAATATTCCATCACATTCATATACCATAACTTGTTCAGCCATTCCCCAATTGATGGGCATCCCCTAAGTTTACAGTTTTTTGCTACCGCAAAGAGAGCTGCAATATATACTTTTGTACATATGGGACCGTTTCCCCCTTCTGTGATCTCTTTGGGATACAACCCCAAAAGTGGTATTACTGGGTCAAAGGGCAATGTAAGAATTTTTAACAAAATATTTGCAAGGTGATTACAACACTCTATCACAAGGATTATATACTTTGACCAGTTGGGATTTTTACCAGGAATATAAGGTTGATTCAATATTAGGGAAATTAGGAGAATAATTGAATATATCAATAATAAAACTAACTGAAATCATATGATTATCTCAATAGATGCAGAAAAAATACTTTTGACAAACTGCTGCACTCATTTCTATTAAAAACAATAGAGAGAATAGGAATAAAGAGAAAATTCCTCACAATTATAAGCAGTGTCTATCTACAACCATCAGTAAGCATTATATGTAATGGGGAAGAGATAAAAACCTTCCCAATAAGAACAGGAGTGAAGCAAGGATGCCCATTATCACCAGAAATGCTATCTAGAACAACAAGGGAAGAATAAGAAATTGAAGGATTAGAATAAATAATGAAGAAACAAAGATATCACTCTTTGCAGATGATATGATGATATATTTAGAGAATCCTGGAGCATCAACTAAGAAATTACTTGAAATAATTAAAAATTTTAGTAAATAATTTAATATTTAGAAATAGGAAACAAACTGGTTATAGACCAACATTTAGCATCATACGCCAAGATAAGGTTGAAATGGGTGCATATATAAAGGGTGACACCTTAAGCAAGTTAGTAGAGAAAAATGTTAGATACAAATGGACCACAATATAAAGGCAAAGGATGAGAATGATAAAGGGAATCCATGAAGTCATAGCTCTGTAATGGTAAGACCTTCCCTGCCCTTAATAGGCCTGAGGTAATCACATGGAGCCCAAAGTGGAAGCTTGCTGAAAGAATGGAACAGAAAGGGTGGAACACAGAGAAGCAGAGCAGAGACAGCCTCAAGCAGAGTTGGTAACAAACCTGAGCTAAGTGAGAGGACTTTACTGCTGTCACAGAAGTCCTGAAAAACACCTCAATTACCATTTAGTTCCACCTATAAACCAAAAGAATCCCCACTATAACATAACAGACAAAAAGGATTCTTGTTTTAAATACCTCCAAAGAGGAAGAAATATCTCTCTCTCAAAGAAATACATTCTATGTTATAGATGAAAAAAAATGAGACTGTAGAAGTCTATACAGAGATGCTATATATAAAGGTTGGCCAAACTTATACTATAGAAAATGTCAGAGTCAGGACATGAAACTAGGTATCTTGACTGAGTCCAGTGTCCTTTCCACTATCCTATACAACTTTCAAGTGCTCAGGAAGTGGGAATAACTGAATTTAGGGTGTACCTACTCAGCAGCAATGTAAAGTTTTTCTTTTCCTTTTTTCTTTCTTTTTCCTTTTTTTTTGAGGGGGAAAAGGCAGGGCAATTGGGGCAATGTGACTTCCCCAAGGTCACAAAGCTAGTAAATGTTAAGTATTTGAGGCTGAACTTGAACTCAGGTTCTCCTGATTCAAGGATTAGTGCTCTACTTACTGTGCCATCTAGTTGCCTTTTTTTTCAAAATGTTATTTTAGACTCAAATGTCAGAACACAAATACGGAATAGAGAAAAAAAACACATCATATACTTAAATATTGAAACTTAAAATATAAAGTTAGGGAAAAAACGCATGTTGTTTGTGTCACAGAACATGAGAAGATTCAAACTATATAAAAATAGATTTTCATTTCAAGAAAGCCTATGTGATAAATAATATTAGGTATATTGAGAATTGTCCACATTTTCTTTGCTTTCTTGTGAAATTTCTTTTGTTCTCTGCTGTGTGGTTTTTATTTTTACTTTGTTCTTTTTACCCTCTTCTCCCAACCTCCTTCTAGAATGCTGCAATAAAGTTTAGATATGTTTCTCTATAGCTATAGATATAAACATACACATATACATACATACATACATACATACATACATACATACATAGACATATACTTTTGCAAACCTATTCTACTCTTGATATTTTGTTTTTATGTATGATTATATCTCTTATTTCCTATTCCTTCTGGCTCCTCTAATTTACTTCTACCCATTACCTTGTCCTCCTATAGCTTGCCTACCCACCTTCAAGAATCGCTCCCCTATCCTCCCATTCCCATAAATACAAACACTCTTCTATACCCCTATTTTACCTATTCCCTCACTCTCCCCTCTACATAGCTTTTCTTGTGCTCTCCCCCCTCCCTATAGGCTAACCATTTTATTTCTTCTGAATTTGGAAGACTTTTATACTCTTTAAAAAAATGTGTGTGTGTGTGTGTGTGTGTGTGTGTATCATTCCCTCTTAAACCCATTCCCAGTGAAATTAGGCTGCCAGAACTACCAGCCCCCTTCCCCCATCTAATTCCTCTGTATCAATTCTTCCTTTTGCACCTCAAATAATTACTCTTTTAAGCTGTTACTAATTTTGTTTTTTAAGAAAATGCTTAGGATCCTTTAAACAGAAGCAAAAAAAATTCATGACAGAGGTACCTCAAGATTGACAAAATAAGGTAAAAGATCAAGGGAACAAGTATTCTTTCTAGAGCAGCAGTTCTCAACCTGTGGGTCGTGACCCCTTTGGGGGTCAAACAACCCTTTCACAAGGGTACAAGGGGTCGCCTAAGACCATCCGAGAACACATATTTTCAGTGGTCTTAGGAACTGAGATACTGCTCCTCTATCCATCTCCAGGTGGGTCCATTCACATACAGATATGCCCACATATGAGTATTAAAGGGTCACAGCATTAGGAAGATTGAGAACCACTGCTCTAGAGAATAGAGAATGAACTACTAAATTGACAACATTGGTATCTTGTTCAGACACTGAGGTAAATGATGCCAGAATGGGATTGATGGAAAAGTAAAAAGTCAGTAATGGACTAAGATTTTCAGAAGCATGTAACAACTTAAACATTAAAAATTTTGCCTTATACTGTCTAATACTTCAGTATCTGGGGGAATCTGTGATTTTGTTGGTGTGAGTATACCTGACATCAAACAAGCCTATTTTTCCTTCGTAGATTATAGGATCTAGATAATTGATTTAGATCTGGAAAAACTTCAAAGGCCATCTAGTCCAAACCCTCAATATACAGGTGAGGAAACTAAGGCCAAGAAAAATAAAGCAATTTGTCCCAAATCAAAGGAGAGATCTGAACCCAGTAGCTCTGACTTCAAAGCACAGGTTCTTTCAATTGTATCATATTGCCTTCCTCTGATGGTCTTCAAAAATTGCTATAGAGGATATGATGATGATGATGATGATGATGATAATGATGATGGTGATGATGATGATGATGATGATGATGGTGATGATGATGATGATGACGATGATGATGATGATGATGATGATGATGGTGATGATGAAGATTCATTGATCCGTTTGTTTGGTGTCAAGAGGTCTCCCAAATCCAGAATTGAAAGGTCTCCAGGCCCTATACATTTCCAGAAGTTCTCACTTAGTCACTGCCAGGTGCTATGTTTGTGAGGGTTGGATGCTCAGCTGTTCAGCTGGGCTTGCTCTTCACAGGGCAGTTTCTGTGAGGTACCTAAACTAAGCTGGGTTTTCTCCTTTTAGGGACAATCAGCTACTGGACTGGGTCTAGTGGGTCACTTGGAGGGTTTGATTGCTCATCACCAGGCTCTACCATTGCTTATTTCCAATTTGTCACATATGTAATTTGTTTGTGCATACATGTTTGCATATGGTTTCCCCTATTAGACTGTGGGATCCTTGACTGGAAGGACTCTTTTTGTATCCCGCAAAGCTTTTCGTACTGCCTGGCACATGGTAAGTACTTTCTTCTGTATTGTGGCTGTCAGAATATTTGTCATTGGGCAGCTACTGCCAATATTATCCAGGCAATAAGCTTGGCTACTGACCTCTTCTCATGGCTCAACATGCCCACTGGGTGCGTTGGGCCACTGGCTTCTTGGGCCAACTATTTATTGGGCCGCTGCAATCTTTTTTACCATCTTCAGTCACTAGCTTGGCTGAATAGTACTGTGGTTTTGTTTTGTTTTTTCAGCTGGAGAAGGACAAAAATTTTTCAGCAAGGGCAGTGGCCATTAGTTTAGGATCAGCAGAAGTTTCTTTCCTTTGACTCCCTCAGAGTCTCAGTTCAGAGGATTTTTGTCACCTCCAGGCAGATGAGAGAAGTCTGGCCTCTCTCATTCAAGGAATCCTTCCTAGCTCAAAAGCCCCTCAGTAAGGCACTCTGCCATGCCTTAGGGTGATTAGTTTCAATTCAGTCAGTTTCACCTCATTCCTCCTTTGGGAAACTTATGTAGATGAGTGACTAGGGATAAAGGTATGAATGCATTCTATGCCCCGTAGGCAAGTTCATTGTCTGCTGGCCCCTTCATATACAATTGAGCTATTCAAACCTCTGACCCTTTCTAGGGTGGGGAATGTCGATTTTGCATCTGAAGGCTTTTTCCTTAGTTTCAATGTCTCTGTCTTTTAGCCCCAACAGACCTTCAGCTTTTGCAGAAGTCTTACCAGGGCACCCCTACTTATCTGCCCTAATGTATGAGGTCTCTATGCTAGATTGTGTGAGAATGAGAGAGACATATAAAACGCAATCCCTTCCCCCAAATAACTCACACTTTAGTGGAAGGAAATGCTGTTAGAACTTGTGCTTTTCTTCCACTAACATCCTTAATAGGTCTTTGAGGCAACTTATGCAAGAGAAAGTTTTCTGATTGTATTAATTAATCAGAAAGGCAAATTCAACTAACTAGGTCAACTTATACCTCTCCCTGATAGCACTCCATTTAAACATTAATATTTGGCTAAAATGGGGGCAGCTAGGTGGGGGTGGGTGGTGGCTATGGGGTGCAGTGAATAGAGCACCAGCCCTGGATTCAGGAGAACCTGAGTTCAAATCTGAACTCAGACACTTAACACAAAAACTAGCCAGGTGAAATTGGGCAAGTCACTTAATCCCTAATTGCCCACCAAAAAGGAAATCTCTCTCTCTCTCTCTCTCTCTCTCTCTCTCTCTCTCTCTCTCTCTCTCTCTCTCTCTCTCTCTCTCTCTCTCTCTCTCTCTGTGTATATATATATATATATATATATATATATGTATGTATGTATGTATGTACATATGTGTGTGTATTTGGCTCAATTGAGTGTCAGCCTTTGGAGTCATGGAAAAAAGATTGTTCATTTTTTTATTTGGAGGTTAGAATACTTGGATTCTGTTCCCAGTTTGGTTCTATATTAATCCTATGACATCAGTGGTCCTCTGTTTCCTCATGTGCAATGTAATGAATGACCTTGGTCTAGGTGAACTCTTAAGTTCCAAATGTAACAACATATGATTCTAAATAAGTTTCGGTTTTTTGAGGGCAATAAAGAAACATTATGCAAAGTTTTATTGCTTGTTTTTGTTTTTGCCTTTTTATAATCTTGTTCACAACTTTCTTGCACTTTGAAGGCTAGAAAATTATCTATATACCATCAAGATATTGAAGATTAATTTCTTCAGTGGAAACTTTCACGCAAAAATCAAATCATAGCCCACATTTTCTCTGGAGACCGAGTCTCTCTAGGATAGGTGTTAAATGAAGGTGAAGCTAAGCCACAAACAGTTTTACGTGATTTACTTTGCAATGTTGACAGTAATACCTAACAAAATATTGTACTCCCAAGGAAATAATATATTATTTGCAATGAAGCAGTAATTAACCTCATAAACTGACTTCTTGAATAATTCTTATATTTATGAATAAAAGATAACAGTATTTCTTTCTGGTTTGATTTAGCATTATTAATAATCTCCAAGGTTCTCTGTTAATGACATAAAGTTATCATAGAGTAAATTAATTACTACAGTATTCTTGTTGAGGTTTAGGGGTGTTGGGATCCCAAAACAGTGGCATGTGAGCTTGTCTGACTTGTTGTAAAGCCAAGCATGAGCAGCTTTCCGGGGGACTGCTGCTGTGGATAGCTCTAAGGTTCTGATTATATAGTATAGTGAACTCTCTATTTATTCAGCAGTAAACGAAAGCAAACCATTCACAAAAACCAAAGTACAGCATTCACAATGTCATAACATAAAAACTTATCATTAAAGTGACCACATAGTTTTCACAAAAAGTGGCCACATAGTTTTAAACAAAAGATATCATTCAATAAGTCCTTAACTCAATCATCCTTAAGGAGCAAACCTCCTTAAGGAACACAAAGTACAGATGTCAAAGTTATCCACCTCTACGTCACATTGTCTTAATGTCTCAAAAAGTCTTCCTTCTTCTTGATTGGCGATTAGTTTACAATCATCCTTAACTCAATCATCCTTAAGAGGTACAAGGTACAGAGTACAGAGTTCTCCCATCCCTAGGCCACAGTAAATCATGACCTTCTCAGTCAGCACTAAGTACCCAAGGAGAGGTCTTTTCATCTTGAATTGAGGATGGCTCTCAGTTTCCATTGTTCTTCTTCCATGGGTCCAGCTCCTGCCTGAATTTACCGAGGAGTCACCGGGATTCATAGGGAGGCAGTTCTCAGTTCCTCATACAGCTCCTCCTCTCGTTCCATATTGAAGCTCACAGTGTCCAGTTCACCTCAAGTCCTTCACAGTTTCTGTTTCTGAGAAGATATAGCTTAACAGAGCCAAAATAACATTCATGCACATTGCCAGCACCATCATCAATTCACTATATTCCTGCGAAATCAACACAGACCCACAAACAAGGTCTAATAGGTCAACACAAATCATCAGTGAAGTCCTAGGACCTCTGAAACCTTCCTCCATGCCTTCTTTAAACAGACAACAAAAAAATCCTCTCTCAGGGCTTCCAGTAAGGTTGCAGGGCTTCTGTACATAGTATTACAAACAAAAAATTAACACAAACAGAACAAACAGAATGCTGGGATACCACAAGTTTTCTCCTCAAATCTGCCACCATAAGAGATTCCCCCCACAAGTTTTCTCCTCAAATCTGCCACCACAAGAGTTTCCTTTTCAGTTCTGTTCTTTCCAAACTTGGGTTTCTTTTTATATGTGGTCATTATCTCTTCCCTGTTCTGCCTACTGTTTCTTAACAAAGATTGATATAATCATGGGCAAGGTTTAAAAGAAACGTACTGAAACAAAGGGCTAAGTACTTTTTTGCTTGCCATTACACCTGTCAAAATGTATTCAATGGTAAGCCTTCTTTCAGACAAGGAAAAACATAGTTTATTCAAGATTCACCATATTGGGTAGACTATTAAGGAATCTGAACATTTGTGATGCTTGTATTGACAAGGAGGCCAGATAGAATATGAGCCCTAGTGATGGGGGCCAGATTGAATCTGAGGACCTTCATGGAGGCAAGAGAGGTCTTATATACAGAAAGACTGAGGGAGGGATCTAGGGGTGGTCAGGTCTTCTGGTGTTATTTGAGGAAAGATTTAGGGAGAGTCTTGATGGGAGTGGTCAGTAGGTGGGATGACTAGAAGTCAGACACCAGGAACTAAGAGAATGGGATTAAGAGTGGGAAGTAGCTGAAGGCTTCCTAGAGATAACAGACAATGAAGAGCTAGGCTAGGTTAAAAGTAACAGATTTGGACACAGCAATCATGCAAGGCTTATATACTCAGGGGACTGCCAGATCAAGTGCAAAGATTCAAGGAGAGTTCTAGGTGGCTCCCAGAGCCTATTCCCCATCAACCTGAGATGGCCCAAATATTTGGTGCTTTCTTCTCTTGCTTCCAGTCTCTCCTATTCTCTTTGATATTGACAAACAAGTATTCTCCAAAAAATTAGGATTACTTCTTAAATGTTATTGTGTAGGAATAAAATAACTAACTAATCTTATACAGAGAATGGAACCTCACATTAACCGTCTCATGATATGGTTAGATGAGTCAAATGTATATAAAATGAATTAAGTATCACAAGAATTAAAACCTGATTTTGTCATGATTAAGATTGTATTATAAATCTCCAAAAACCATGAGGTCAAAAATGAACTTTTCCCTTTCTTTTTCCTCTTCTTTGTTCTCCTCCTCCAAGAGATGATAATGATTAATAATAACTAATAATAATAAAAGCAATTGCATTTATGTAGCATTTTAAGTTTCTCATGGGGTTTTATGTATTACTTCATTGTGACATTTAGAATCTTCCACTATATATTTCCATTTTACTCAGCCAATTTTCTCACCATTCATTCCTTCTGCTGTAGTTCAATTGGTTCCCTTACCATCCAAGACATTCTTACCATATTCTACCTTCCTACCTTTGATTATGTTCTCCCTTCTACCTGAATGAAACACCTTGGCTTTTTGTCTCTACCAAGTTATGTTTTATAATTCCTTAAGCCCACTTCACACCTCAGTTATCTCTTAAAGGCTTTCCAGATTAATTCCCCTTTGTACTTAGAGAATCATCAAATTTTAGAGACTTTCCAGATGATCAAAGCAACTGACTTTAGAAATGAGAACCATGATTGAAACCTGGGCCTCTTGACTGTTTGTTACACCACATGATGCTATCTGCCACCTTTTCTAAACTGAACTACTACTGCAACCATAATTGTACTCTGTTCTTCATTTAGTTATACGTCACCTCAGAATTATTTCATAGTGACAGGCATACTTGTCTTTCTTGTGATTAACCTCTAAACATCTCAAAGTGTTTTCTAAATCTCATATTCTGAGATGTTAGGGCATCTCTGGTCACATTTTCATCAACTGATCAATACATAACCTTTTTTTATGTGTGTTTCTACTTAAAGACACCTTATTTAACTCATACTTGAACAAAGATTATTTAATACACATATATTCTCTGTAAGACACAACACCACCCTCTTCTACTTAATACTTAACTACAATTGAACACAATTCTTAGGGGCCATTTTAAACAGAAACAAAAGCACAAACGTGAAAAAATGGCATTAAATAGACAGCAAAAGGATTCTTTTTACAATATGAGAATTGAAACAAGAGACAGAACATTGACTTCTTCATTCTCAGCTGGGAACATGCTCATCCAGTAACTGAAATTGTTTACTTCTTTGCACATGTCTAGAAATGACCATGAAAGTATCTGAGAATTAGTTCTGGGGTTACAAATTAATTTTAGCAAGTAAAGTGAATTTACAAATATGGAATCTGCAAATTTATGAGGATTAGCTATAGTACATTCATGCATGTGTGTATGCATATCTATTCATGTATGGAAATGCATATATTCTCTGTTTATACATATATGCATACATATGTTCAAACACATATAAGTGCATATATGCATGCATGCATATGTATATGCTATTTGTCATTTAGTCATTTTTTATTGTGTCTGACTCATCGTGACCTCAGTCTGGGGTTTTCTTGGCAGATACTGGAGTGCTTTGCCATTTCTTTCTTTAGCTCATTTCCTAGATGAATAATTCTAAGCTGCAGAGTACTTACTTGCTTGTCTGTATTTCATTGAAAGAGTTTTCCTCACCTGGAGTTTTATTTACTAAATCACATTTTGAGATCTCTCCCCAAACCTCAAAAAACAACAAAAAATAAAACGTCCCTCCCCAAGCCCCCCCCTCCACTCTCCCCAAAAAAAGATAGAGCAAGATTGAGTGAGTGGGTCATTAGATATTCTTCCTCTTCCATTAACTTCATCTCTACACTGCCCCAAAGTGACACTCTAATTAGCAAACAACCTCAATGAATAGCAATGGCTCATTTTTTAAAATAGGAATTTATGATTTACAAAATCCCTTACTTAAGCTTTAGTTATCAAATAGGTAATGTAAGCATAATTATTCCTTTTTTTGTGCATGTGTGTTTTCTTTTTTGTTTTAAATTGATTTTTTAAATTAAATTTAAAATTGTCCCTCTATGTTTATGATTTCAATAAGATTTTTAAAATTATTTTATTTATTTTCTTGTTTACATCATTCATTTCCAGGAGATTTTGAGTTACAAATATTCTACCTGTCTTTTCCCTACCCACAACCCCAAAACAGCCATCCCACTGTAAAGCCCCTCCCCCAATCCACTCACTCCTGTGTCCTCCTCCATCACCCTTCTAACTTTCTGGTAGGGCAGGATGGGTCTCCTTCTCCAGTGCCTGTATATTAATTACCAGTTGCATGTAGTCAATAATAATAATATTAATGATGATGATAATAATAATTATCATTATATATATATTTAACATTTGATAATAGAACTTTAAATTCTAGATTCTTTCCGTTCCTCCCTTGTCAACCACCCCTCTGGAAGGACAAACACTTCAATAGGCTGTATGTGTATAATTACACAGGACATCTCCACAGTGGACATATTGTGAGAGACTGATTATATGTCCCTCCTTTCTATCCCACCCTCCCTTGTTCTATTCTCAACCCTGTCTGTGTACCTGTACAGAAGTGTGTGCTTCCAGCAACCCTCCCCTCCCCTCCGCCATCCCCCCTCTCTTCCCCATGGCCCCTACTCTCCTGTGTGGCAAGATACCCAGTGCAGAGTTTATATCATTCCTTCCCTAAGCCAAATTCAATGAGAGTAAAGTTGACCCTTTCCCTTTTGCATTCCTGTTCTTCCCCTCCATTGTAACAGTTGTTGACAGTGTAACTGTTATCCCATCCCACAGAATGATTAACCCCATT
>JAQQSW010020943.1:0-10755 GCA_028646575.1 Pseudocheirus occidentalis | reverse complement strand
TACATTGAAGTCCCTGTGCAAAAAGATAGCCCCTATCCTGAAGTCCCTACATTCTCATGGAAGAAGTCAACACCCAAAAAGGAGGTAAAAAGCTGGTGGAAGGGTGTGTAGAAACAATATACATTGTTCTTTCCTGATTTTCTCTCTCCTTCAGTCTTCTTTTGTATCCTCCTTCCTTCAATTTGAGAGGTGACCCTGTATTGTTCTCTAATTTTTTCATTATATTCTCTCACTTTACTGTAAAAGTTCATGGATTTATGAGTAATAGAAAGTTATTCTGTTGTCAAATGAGCATTGGCATCTACTCTACACAGACAAATGATCTCTTTCTTTTATCCTTGATAATGAGATTTCACAAGCCTATTTAGATTTCTCACAGGAACATAACCTTGGGGATTATGTTATTATTCATCCTTGTATCTAAAGCACCTAACACTATGCCTTCCACATAGAAGGGGCCTAATAAATGTTTATTGAATGGAATTGCATTGAACTTTTTCCAGTCTCCTCAACCTCCACATGCACATGCTGAGAACAATTGACTTTGAAGAGATATACACATCCTTTATGGGATATGGTTTAATACATGACTAATAGACACTATGTAAAATGAAGAAATTCTACAGTTTCTTTATAATCACAATTTAAAAATCAGAGGCAAAAGTTGGGCAGCTGACAGTATTAGTTCTTTATGTAACACACTGCCAGAAGGAGGAGGAAGAAAAAAAAAGAATATGCATATTTTTCATGTGTTAAAGAACAGTGTTACACTTTCACCCCTTCGTCATGTACTTGCTTGGTATTTGTCTGGGTATGAAAGATTTGTTTCATTTTTCACCTAAGTGGATCATTTGATATTTTCCCAAAGAAAATTTAGGTATGAAAACAAAATATTTTCACTAGAGGGATGCATTCAGTTATGATGGGATTGATGTGGTAAAATCAGAACTAAATCTTGGAATCAGCCTCATACTTTTGGCACTCTGTTAATCCTGGTGTTAAAGTCATAATATTTCACATGCTTTCATGATTTCAGGATATAGAGATGAGAAGATTAAAGGCTTAGGATAAAATAAATAGGAAATAAGAGCAAAAATAAGAAAGGGGACTCAATTGAGTTATATGCTATATGGGTATTTTCTATATTTTCAGATTAAACAACTTAGATCACCATTAAATCATGCTTTTTGTTGAGGGCACAAGGAAGTTATAGTTAGGAATCAAATTATAGGTGATTTTATGTATATACATGTTTTAACAAATTGTCTCCTTTGATGTGCACACTAAATCCATGGAAAGGATGGTATAGGTGTTACCACCACTGTTTTATAGATAAGGAAACTGAGGAACAGATAGGTTAAGGGACCTATCCTGGGTCATATATCTAGAAAATGGTAAAGCAGGAATTTAAAACCAGTTATTTTTACTAAATGTTTATTTCTGTCTTTTGTTTTATATTATAACTATATCCAACTGTGCCCTGCCATCTCCACCCCTACCCACTAGAACCTTCCCTTATAAAACAAAAAGTTTAAAAAAACCAACTGACCCATCAATTGCATCCAATAATACATACAACATGCTATCCCCACAGTCCCCTTTCTCTCCAATAAAAGATAGGTATATTGATATTTTCTTGTAGGTCAAATACATACATCTATACATATATGTGTGTATATCTTGGTTCTTTACTCTGCATCAGTTAATACAATTTTTCTTATATATCTGTGAATTCCTGTTAACATTTCTTCCCACACAACAATATTCTATCACATTCATGTAAATAATTTGGTTAGCTATTTTCCAACTGATGTACATATATATATACATATGTATGTATATACATATATACATATGTACATGTGCATGTATATGCATATATATGCACATATGTATGTATGTATGTATGTATACGAATGTATACTTTCTGGACTAGTTGAATAGGAAAAGCCACAAGATAGAAATATCCTTTCCTTTATTGTCCCCTCCTAACTAGATCCCACGAAGCAGCTTGAAAAGAAAAGCAGTATGCATGACCATTCCACATAGATGAGCTCGGTGTCAATATTTACAAGCCTGAACTATCCAATCATATCATCTGCCCTCCTACTATATCCTAAAGACCTAGTATTACCATCTGCCCTGCTACTGTTGTTTGCAGATACCCTCGGGTCTTATCATTTGATGTATCCTAAAAACTTTTGAGTCTTATGATTCATTCCTTTGATGTACCCTTAGGACTGAATTCTTTTATTTGTGTTGTCTACCCCAGTTAAAGTGTGATGTCCATGAGAGCAAGGACTGTCTTAATTTTTCTATTTGCATCCCCAACACTTGTCATAACATTTGCTCATTAGCAATGAGTACTTTTTCATTCAGTCATGTATCCATTCATTCAATTTTTCATTTGCTGATAAAAATCAGCACTGCTACAAATAGTTTGGCTCGTAAAGGACCCTTCTTTCTGTCCTCGACCTCCTTGGAATATATTTAAAAGGGTGTAGACATTTTAGTCTTTTTTTTGCATCGTTCCAAATTGGTTTCCAAAATGGTTAGATTACTTAATATACCTCTTGCCCCTAGATCATAGATTATTTCTGTCTTTTGTCATTTTTGCGAATTGCCTGGTTGTGAGCTTTTAATTTGTATTTTTTTTGTTCTTAATTTAAAGTAAGATTTCATATATATTTGTCAATTATGAAAAAACACATATACATTTTAGTAAGCATATTGCCTCACTGTTATAAATTCAGAGAAAGGCAAACAGGAAGGTGATTCAACCCCAATGCAAAGATCAAAGGAAGGAGAATTGTTTTACCTGAAGAAAATATGATGGCAAGGACATGATAGCTAACTTCAAGTACAATTATATGAAAGAATTCTCATACAAGTTTTTTACATGGCTCCAGAAATCAGAACTAGCTTCCAATTAAGATGCGGAAAGTTGAATTTAATCTTGTATACAAGGGGGAAATTAACTAATCTTTGGAACCGTCTAAAAGTGAACTGGACATCTTCAAGAGAGAATGCATTGTTACTCACTAAAAGTTATAGAGACTGGAGTTTATGGTATCCATCCAAGGAATACCATAAGGAAGATTTCTGCTTTTAGACAAGAGTAGAGCTATATGATCTTAAAGGTCTCTCCTAGTTCTCAGGTTCTATAATTCATTGCACTAATAAAATTGTGTAGATTTAAAATTATATAAATAACTAAACCACTAAGATGAGTACATCTTAGGTTAGTTTTCACTAGACCCCAAGAAGCCACCTTAGAGTTGCAAAACGCAGTCAGATTAAGCCAATGGTCCATATACTTGAACACAGATGAAAATATTTCTATTCAGTGTGTCAGGGTGCACATTTTAATGAGCAGCAATAGAATTCAAGGAGCACACAAACTGCTTAAATGAAGTTAACGTTATTAATTATTATTATATTGGTTGAACAAAGGGTTACGTGTTGTTCGTTTTATGGCATACTACTTTATTCCACACTAGAAATGGAACTCATTTCTACTATTTTACTCTGAAAGTTACTTTTTGCCACTGTACACTTGTTATGAATTTCAATACTTATTCTAATTCTTACCTTCACTATCCATTCTTTCCCTGTGTTCATATGATGCTGTTCCACTTTAGCAGAAAATCAGTCACTTTTGTTGGAGAATACTAATTGATTAAGAAGAAAAATGAATGATTAACATTGTCTCTCACGATTATTATGGCTCTTTGCCCCCAAATGATTTCATTTCAGCTTTCTATCTTCAACTGACTCACCTTTTCCTCTCTTTTAAAATGCCTTATTCTGATTAGTTGTATTACACTTAACATTGCATCACTCATCTATGGTAACATTTTTTTTTACAAATCTCAGGGAAGGTTTAGGCCTTTGCCATGAGTTCATCAGTAGCTTATTGTCATCTTTATGACAATATCATTTTTGTCCTTTTGTTCCCATCTTAAACTGGACCCAATCCTCTTATTGTTTGTTTCTTAGTTACAATAGGTTAAAATTAATGTAAAAACCAAAGGAACATTGAGAGGATTTGCTTGAACCAGCTAAAAATCCATTAAAAAAATACACCCCTGGTCTATTTTTTTAAGTTGCTACGCCTCAGTGAATTATGAAAAGGATGAGTTTGCATTCATAAGAATTGTTAGATAACTATTAGTAATGTAGTACACTAGCCTGAACTGTTATCATTAACCATTTTATAGTATCAAGTCAATTTCTCCACAGAGCAATAGTTAAAAACAGGAGGAAAAATTACTTGAAATGTCTCAAGATTTGTGTTTTAATAGTAAAAAAAAAAAGTGAGCCAGAATAACATTGAAAAGGTTGTTTGAGTCAATATGGAACAATTGATTCTCAACCCTTAATATGTTCCTTCAACTGATTTTCTTCACGTGTCTTATAATTAACTAATAGACTTTTTAATTTTAATTGTCAAACACCTGTTTTTTTACTTGAGCTCAGAAAATATATCTAATTGATATGAAAGAGGAATAGAAGGAATGGACATTTGGAGGAAGATGGCATCATTAAATTGAAAGCTGAGAGGGATCTTTGCTATAGATAAACTAATCCCATTTCTTATTTGACTGATAAACTGAGTTCCAGAGGTGGTAAGGGATTTGCCCAAGGTCACACGGGCAGGAAATAACAGCCAGATTCAAATCCAGTCCTTAGCTTCAGAAACAGCACATTATCCACTGCCTTCCACCTCATACTTACTCTCACCCAGATGTCCAGAACATGCAGGTTAGACGATAAAAGCATTAGAGTGTTTAGACTAGGAAAAAAGGAGAGTCCTTTCTGGGACCTCACTCTGATTATATGTAAAACTGATCTTCGTTCCTTTCCCTTTCTCTTCCTTTCATTGTGCACAGTATTATTTATCTATTTCTGAAAAAAATCACCCATGTGGTATGAACACCAAGTTTTACAGAAAAGTACAGTATTGTTAGAACCTCTAGCTCTCATTTGGCAATTTGCTTTCAAATTGTCTCAAAATACAAGCTTACAGAGTAAGCTCCTTGAGGGAAGAAAACATATCTCATGTGTCTTTGTATCCGTTACAGGGCTTGAAACTGTGGCATGCCCAGGGCTTCAGATAAATAAGTTCCTAGATTGCTTGAAAGGAACAAGAAAAGTCATGCTAGAAGTTTGAGAGACTCATCAATTCAAGAATATTTATTAAATGCCAACTATGTGCTAGGCACTATACTACATCCTGGAGAAAGGAATATATCTTAATAAAATTAAGATATCTTAATATTAATTATTAGTTAATTAATTAATTAATAATATCTTAATAAAAAGATTTTTAGCCTAACCCTAAACTTATTCATTTCTGTCTCCCATTTACCAAGCACCTATTATGTGCCAAAGACCACAGTAAGTGCTTTACAGATATCTCGCTTGATTCTCAAAACAACCTAGGGACCTAAGTACTATAATTATTCACATTTTGTAATTGAGGTAACTGTGGCAGACAGATGAAGTAACTAATCCAGGGTGAAAGAGCTAATTAAGGCATCGAAGGCTTGATTTGAACTCAGGTCTTCCTGACTCCAGACCTAGTGTTCTATCAGTAATTTTGCTTAACAGAGGTGAGTATTTCTAATGAGAAGTCATGAATGCTCTATTTTGGGAATTTCTAGTTCAGTAAAGCCATGAAAAATTGCTCTCTAATGTGACATTAAAATGCCTAGCCTTAGTAGGGCAACATGCTATAGTGGAAAAAATACTAGATCTTTGCTCTGTCATTTATTCTCTGTGTGACCTTGGAAACAAGTCACCTCACGTTTCTTAGTCAAAGATTTCTCATCTATAAACTGATCAGGTTAGACTAAATGCGAACTGCGGTTTTTTCCTGCTCTGAATCTATGACTCAGTAGCCCTAAACTCATGAGACTTCCTGGAAAAAAAAAGTATGGAATTATATTAGAAATAGAAACCCATCTGGTACCGAGAGAGGCCTCCCATATAGTCACCAGAGAAGGCAAACAAGGTAAGGAACTCCCTTGCTCACCAGGAGAAAAGAGAAGGATCAAAATAACAAGGCTCTTCTGAAGACTTCTGTCTTTTAAGTCCTACCTCCTACTTCCATTTGGGCTAGTTCAAATGCTCCTGTTCATATTCCTTCATGTTAGAATCTGAGACTTCTCAACTCTGCCCTCTTTAAGATTAGAAGTAAGTCTTGCTTTCTGTGTTTCAGGCTCAGTCAGATGTGAAGGTCAGTGGAGCTGTGTCTTTCAGAGATGAGACACCTTTGAATTGAGGGAGAGTTGCTTGGTTTGCACCTGAAAGCCACCTTTTCAATTCAGCCTGTGGGAAGTGTGTGTGTGTGTGTGTGTCTGTCTGTCTGTCTGTCTGTCTGTCTGACAGGTATCTGTCTGTCTCAGGGCGGGGGGGAGGGACAGATTAGGAAGGGGAAGAAGAATGGTTATGGGGAGAGAGGATTGGGGGACTAATGTTCTGGCATGAGCTGAGTGAGGAAGAAGTGACTTGAAGTCATTTCTTTTCCCTCCCCCAATCTAAACAGCTAGAAGATATCTTAGAGCTAATCTGTAATTAGAGTACTGAGAAGGATTCCCAAGTAGGCAGACCTAACATAGATCTATCGTATCAACACAAGAATTTTAAAAAGAAGGGGTATTTTTTTCTCATTAAAGTTGTGGAACACCCTCCAGTCTCAGACCTTTGGTTACTAAAGCAAAAAGTATCTAAGTTGGATAAGGCAAGGAACTGCTGAAATCTCTGAAATAAAGATATCACATTGAACATTTATTTTTTAGCTTTCCTTGGTTGAAAATATGTTCTGTCAAGATGTAAATCTTATAGGATCTAAGTCCTTAAAGGAATAGAACTAAAACAAATATTAAAAGACATAATCTAGCAACTACATGTCATAGTGGAGGAAACTGAGTCTCACAGAGTTTAAGTAGCTTCTTTTATGGTAGTAGGTAGCAGAACTGGGATTAGAACCTGGGTCCTGAGACTCCAAATCCACTCTTCTTTATATTGTACCAATTTCCCAGTTAAAGGGGGGAAAATGAATATAGGCACATATTGTACACCTAAATGCAAAATGTAGTAAATTCTGTTCAGCATATTCCAGTAAAGCACTCTTTACTTTCAAAGTGTTTCTGTTTCAGAAAAAAAACAAAATGAGCTTTCATAAGGACACACATTAACAGGAACCAAAGAAGCATTTGTGTACACCCACACAAGGACCGATCCTCATAGGAAATGGGTGCCTCCTACATTGTTCTTTAGCTTGATTTGAGTGGGCTGGGATGGGAGGGCAAAGATCCATGCTTATTCGTTCATATTGTTACTCATGACACTTCTCATTCTTTGTCTGTATTTGGCTGTTGTTTTGTGGGTTTTTTTTTTTACCCTGGGCGCTGAACCCAAATAGGTTAAAGTTTTGTTTGTTGTTCCCCAATAAAAAAAAAGTATTTAAGAATTCTTTCCCCCAAATTTAGAGCATGAAAACAAGAAAGAAAATTAGGTACAAACATTCTGTACTTCTAAAAATGATTGCCAGGAGCACATTATATCTATGAATGCAGAAATTGTTTTATTAAAAATTCATAACTAAACGCATTAAGGTTTTATATTACCTAAGTAACTAATTAATTCACTGAACAGTGATCAATCATTAAGTAATTTGTTAAATATAAAATATTATTACATAATTAGTCATTTATTTTTTAAAAGATCAGGTATGACAAAATTGCTATTCTCCATTGTGTTTGCAAGTATAAATTTAGAGCAAACATAACTATTCTAAGAAGAATGCTCCAGCTGAAACCTATATTGCCTTTTGCTAAGGCATAAATAGGGAAAATTTGGTGATGTGAAAAGCCAGAGGCAAATTAATGCTTTCATTGCTACTGATCTCCTAAGTTCACTGAGGATTTGAACCATGCTACATAATTTTTATATCCTTCTTAGTGCCTAATAATGTTTTTCACATTTTTTCCCTCTAGACATATGGTTTTATATCTCCTTGAAAGGAGAGATTGCTTTATTCTTAGCACACTGTCTGATGTACCGACAAAATGTAAGCTAAATAGTATGAAAAGGAAGGGGCAAATTAATGCTTTCATTCCTACTAGTTTCTTAAATTCATTCAGAATTTAGACCAGGCTATTTAGTGTTTGTGTCCTTCCTGGTCCTTAACATAGTATTTTTCACATGTTTTTCTCATCTAGGATGGTGTTTTTATAGCATCCTGAAAGTGGGATTGCTTTATTCCTTATATTTATATTCCCAACATTTAGCACAGTCTGGCACCCAGTAGAGGCTTAATAAATGCGTGTCAATTGATTGTGGAACTCCATTTTTTTCATCACTTTAAAATTTTTAGCATTGTTTTTTAAAAAGTTTGAGTTTTAAATTCTCTCCCTCTGTACTTGCTTCTACAGCACATTTACTGAAATTGTAACAATAGAAGATTAGCAAGGCCCATGCGTAACAAAATTCATGCAGTGTTCCATATTTGGGGTGGCTAGGTTGGTGCAGTGACTATAGCACTGGCTCTAGAGACAGGGCCTGGGTTCAAATCCAGCCTCAGATACTTAACACTTATTAGCCATGTGACCTTGGGCAAGTCACTTAGCTTCAATTGCCCTGCCTCCCCCCTTCCAAAAAGCAAAGAAAAAAATAAATAAAATTCTCTCCCTCCCTTCTGCTTCTCCCACCTATTAAAAAAGAAAGCATTATGATATCAATTATGCATGTAATCATGCAAAACATATTTCTGCATTACCCATGTTGCAAAAAAACTCCACAAAACAAAACAAGAAATGTAAATAAATTGAAAAAAGGGTGCTTCAATTTGCATTCAAGTTCATCAGTTCTTTTTCTGGAAGTGGAGAGCATTTTTCAGCAAAGGACCTTTAGAATTGTCTTGGATCATTGGCTTCATCAGAATAGTTAAATCTTTCACAGTTGGTCATCATACAATATGCCTGTTACTATGTACAATGTTCTCTTCATTCTGCAGACTTCACTTTGCATCAGTTCATATAAATCTTCCCAGGTTTTTCTGAAACCATCTTGCTCCTCATTTCTTATAGCCCAATAGCATATCACAATCATATACCACAACATTTTCAGCTATTTCCCAATTGATGAGCATCCTGCCAGTTTTCAATTCTTTATAATCATGGGTTTTTTTTGGTACATATAGGTCCTTTTACCCTTTTATTTGATCTCTTTGTGATACAGATTTAGTGGTGGTATTGCTGGATCAAAGGGTATATACAGTTTTATAGCCCTTTGGGCATGATTAATGGAACTTCATTGTGAAGACACTTCCTTTACCAGTGAGGTCACTGACTCTTCAAATGATTGATTTAGAAAATTGCCTGGGACACTGAAAAGTTATGTAACTTAAAGAAGAAATCAAAGGAAAGGAAACCAGAATTAAACTAAGCTCTTCTATGGTACATGTTAGTTATATGTGTAGCTAATTTATTCAAGTTTGCACCAGGAAGAACCCCTTCTCCCACTTGCACTTCATAACATATTCTGAAATCCCTTTGTATAGGGCCTAGACAAAGTTTAAAATGCTTCTTGGCCCACTGAATCCTTTGTTCTGCTACTATCAGAAGGTTGGTCATATGTAAGTGTGTTATATTCCTGGTCTTGTCCTTTAAAGGAGAGGTTTCCATTTCCCAAATGATAAAGAATCAAACAATACAAAAAAAGCAATTTTCAAAGGCACAAAAGCTGAAATAATCTCATGAAGAAATTGTTAATTACAGAAACGCAAATTAAAGACATTCTGGGGTTTTACTTTGCATTTATCACATGGATCAAAAATGACCCAAGATAAAAACAACAAATGTTGGAAGAACTTTAAGAAAGAAAAAGTACTTTATTGCACTATTGGTTGAACTATGAATTTTTCTGGTCATTCTGGAAAGCAATCTGGAATGTTTCAAAAGTCATTAAGTTGTGTTTAACCCTTTGGCTTAGCAAATATTGATTAATATAACATGGTATAATAGAATTAATAGAATTTAATACTAGACCTATATACCCAAGAAATCAAAGAAAGAGGAAAAGGACACATATGTTCAAAAATATTTACAGCAATCCTTTTTGTGATGGCAAAGAACTGGAAACTAAGGAGATATTCATTAAGTAGGGAATGGCTGAATACATTGTGGTACATTAATGTAATAAGATATTATTGCGTTTTAAGAAAAAATGTAAAGTTCAATTTGATATAAAGCTGAGAGCAGAGTGAAGTTATCAGAACCAGGAGCATACTATAGAATAATAAAAACATTCTAAAGAAAAATACATCCAAAAGACTTAAAAACTCTAATCAGTGCAGCGATTAACTATGATTTAAAGTACCAGTGGTGAAGTATGCTACCATCTCCTGAAAGAAAGAGGTGATGACACAAGATGCAGAATAAAACATATATTTTCGGAACTGGCCAATGTTGGGATTTATTTGGATGTCTATGTATATTATTTACAAGAATTTTGTTTTTGTTTGTTTTCTTTCAATTTGGGATGGTAGGGAGGTGGGAAGGATAAGAAAATAAATGGATGTTAGTTTAAAAAAAAAAACATTAGAGGGGGGCGGAGCCAAGATGGCGGTGTAGAAGCAGCAAAGCACCACAGCTCCCACACAAATACGCTAAAAATCTCATAAAATGGGACGCTAAACAGATTTTCAAGCTCCAAAACTCTCCACAAGACAGAAAGCACTACGGGCAG